>CAXHWN010001049.1:0-11000 GCA_964020975.1 Hermodice carunculata | reverse complement strand
TTAGTGCCAAAAAATGCATGTACAGTTCAAAACACACTATTGTCATGTTTCTTTTATGTACTGGTAATCACCAACAAGGAATTTACAAGTAATGATAGAGCAAAACAACAATGTCTCCAGCAAGCACGTCACACAGGGTGGCAAATAAAACAAAATCGCATAAAAAGCTAAAGTTGCCACGAGATGTTGAGTCCAATATAGAACTTTTACGAAGAGCCAGAAAAGTCGACACATAAATCCATATGAAGCTCGTCAATAAGGCTTACATTGCTCGATGTCAGCACAAGACACGTTGTGTCTTATCCCATGCTCTGAACGTCCGGGATTCTAAAAGTAAATAAGGATTGATCAGAAACAAATAAAACATATAATGTCAATGTACCCAAATATGTTCGCATAATGACAGTAAGATATTTAACAGACGACGGGAAAAATCAATCTGTTAATGTTTAAACTTTTCAGCATGGAAGTCGTTAATGTTTAAATTAATGTTCGGCATGGGAAGGGTTAATGTTGAAAGTGTTTAGCATGGGAAAGGTTAATGTCGAAAATGTTCAGCATGGTGAAGGTTAATGTTGAAAATGTTCAGCATGGGAAGGGTTGATGTTTAAAGCTTTCAGCTTGGGAAGGGTTAATTTTGAAAAGTTAGGATGAGAGGGGTTAATGTTGCGCCTAGAATCGTCATAAGGTATCGTAGGGTGAGGCACGAGAAGTGTTAATTTGAAAGTTTTTGGTATGAGAAGAGTTAATCAGAACTAACCATCCGTTTACAAGCGAGACACATTTCCACTTCCCCCAGACTCAATTTGCATGCAGGAAGAGTGCTAAGTTTGACGTGTTGGAAAGCACATGTATGTAGACATCTGGCGGCACACCAGTGTGCGACGCCTGGCACCCCAGTGTTGACAATTCGGATGTATAACGCTAGCCTCTCGCTTAGGCTTGGAAGTGTTGCTTGTTACCATGTCTGAGCAAATAAAACCAGTGCAGACCAGCACGCCCGAACCTGATCCTTGATATACGTCCCTTGTCAGCCTTCAGCATCCACGGCGTCACTCTTCATCTCACCGTGTACTTCTTTCCCTTCGTATGGTGCACTAATCGTCATTTTTTAATGTTTAATTGATTTTATCTTCTTCATGAAAGAATCAACACATTTGTACTTATTCCTTTTTTATAAGCAGGATCAGAATGTTGCTATTACCTTATTTTTTCAACAATACTTCAAAAGAGTAACCTATTTTTTTTCTTACTACTAAACAAATATGTCTATAAGACCGTTCCAGTTAATCTCTGTAAAAAATGCACGTAACCAATGTAACAACTAATAAAAAAAACTTACTAAACAAGTAAGTTAAATAAATAAACAAACAAACAAACAAAAAACAAATAAATAAATAAATAAATATACACAGACGAAAATATTTTGGCTAGTGACAAATGTACCTTCGCAGCGGTAAACAGCACTGAAATGGAAGTTCCGTTTTATCATTTTTGTCTAGACTTGTATGAAAGGACATAGTTTTGGATAGGATAGGAAAGCCAGTATCTGAACAAAAACAACAAAAAACGAAAAAACAAAAAACAAAAAACAAAAAAATAAAAAAAAACAAAAACCCAACAAACTTTACATTTACGGGCGAATCTTCAGTACAACGGTTTTCTTTTACAGAATATGTAGTCAAATTAGAAAAAAAGAAGTTCTTGACATAAGTTGACTAAGAATGCACATTGCTTCCCCATGTACTGACCACCTTGAATCTTTCTGTACAACAATTCGCCAACGTAATAAATACCACGTTGAAGTTTTGTGTGCAATCTTTTATACTTACAAAGTGTCCATTCACCATATTTGAGAATATGGCCTCTCGCAGGAGTGTATTATAATCTTCCCTCATTGACGGTGGCGGTGGAGGACATACAGGGGGTGGGGGGAACTCTTTGCCAAATGTTTTGGCAAACTCCCCCGAAGACGGGATATTGCCGCTCGGATTTTCTATGATCGGCACTCTGAACAACTTATCTGGAAGCATAAAAGGTGAAATTAAAAAGGATTGTGACGCAGATTCGTTCAATATAAACAAGTGTGGAGGGGAAACACTGTGGGTTTCCTCTATCAAGAATGCCGCGTACTTGTGTGTCATCTCGGTGCTCTCTTGCCGGGACTTTGATATGCTAAGGTGGATGCACATTTTACTCCACTATTGCAAGATTATAGCCTTGTTTTAGAAAAGTAAAGCAAAATCCAGAAAGCTACAGAACCATTATGAGATAAGTAGACTAAATACCAATATCCCTACAATGTTCCAGTGCCACAAGCGTTGCCAATAAATTCTCTTGGCGTTAATTACATCGTTGTGTTTAGGTGTTTACAACAGCGCATCTTCTACCAATATAAAAGTGTTGACTCCACCAATTTCCCTTGTCTACGTCAGTCAATACGGTTGTTGGTGTTTCGAGTGGATGTACAAGCTGGAGTGGCAACCAGGCATTATGTCTATTCTTTGAGCAATTCGCTCCCTGAGGCTCCTAATAGATGTCAATTTACCTCATTACTTTCACTCAATGCTTAATGTTCTTTGTGGCAAACATATGCACTTCTCATCTCCGCATGGCTGAGGCGTTTCCAAAGGCATTTCTGCAGCTAATTGGATGTTAACATGGCAAGTCTTGCTGTACAGGTTACAGTATTGTTGAAACCACACAGTGCGTAAAAGTCGACCAGAAGGATACTGTATTGGCACATCCAAAGTTAGGTCATGCAGCTGGATAGAAATAAATCTCGTAAGTTATCCTGTTCAAATCGTAGTGACTTTATTATCGGCGAAACGAAACAGAACGACACATGCATATCACTTTCCCGTCGCCATGTCCCCCTGTTGATGGACAATGATGACAGCCATGATGCGGACACGTTGATAGGAATGTCATACGCATTTGTGGGAATAAAGATTACCTGTGGCGAATCTAAGGCCACTCTTTCTCATATCAATCTCAGTGTGTGTTTGGAGAACATGAGTATGCCTTTCCAATAGTTAATTTTAGCCACGTTGCTAGTTCGCTTGAAGCAATATATTTCACCGTGATATAGATATCTCCCCCTTTATACAGTTCATTCATTTATTTTTTATTTATTTATTTTTTTTTAATTTTTCGGTCGAACGATACGGCCCATCGCAGCACTGCAGCTAACGTGATTGCTCTGTATTACTCTTGTTCAATTTGCATGGCTGCTTGAGTCCCTCATACTTGGCAGCAATCGACAATGATGAACTTCCCATTGACTGAGTCAGCTTTCTCGTATGCTTTGTGGACGCATGGAGTCCAGAGTGGCGCGAGAAGAACTTCTGAATTTACTCGCCTTCGATGTTCCCGTAAGCAGACGACGTTTTCAACACATGAAAATTGTGGTAACTTTTAACTAGGAAATGTTCCACGGCAATCGACGGCATTTGGTCAAAAAGAGTTATTTTGTTCTTATGCTTTTCTCAATAATAAATATAGCATATAACAAGGGCAACTGATTATATCAATTTGACCATATAAGTAGATATATATTCATATGATAGTATCACAAAACCAAACCTTTACAACCGTCTGGCGATACGAAATGAAACTGAGTCAACAGCTCACGCGTATGCATTTTGACCAACGCATCCCTCCGTGCAGCAACAACAGATCTTAGCTGTATTTTTAAAAATTTCTTCTCATTTTGTTTTTAAAAATGAAATGCAGAATCAAGGAGCACCGACAGACCGAATGACTTCTAAATTACCTATCAGTATTGACGGCTATTGTATGCAGAGTGACCACTGATGTGGCTCCTAAGTCAGAAGTAGATGTGCCCCCCCTAAAAAGTTCCCCTCCCGCCAAGGCCCAACACAAGATTAAAAAAAAAAAACATGATGAAGAGTGTGGATCCAAAACAAAAATTGTTGTCAAACGTCATCAAAATCCATACTCGACATGAAATGTCAAAGCAGTTGGATGGAAACGCTTGAAAGACTATAAATGTTAGACTGACCCATAATCCTAAAATCAGGAAATGATACAAATACCAAGAAAATGTACGGGACCTGTTTAATTCCTTTTGCATAATATATATCAGCCTACATTATATAAACTGCGTGCCAAGGGAAACAACGGCACACTGTTATTTTCTCAACTGTACTTTATTGACAACATACAAAACACAAAACTCTAAACGTTAGTTCAAAATTTAGGAAAACTTTGACGCTAATGTGGTGATATATTATATATATATATATATATATATATATATATATATATATATATATATATATATATATATATATATATATAAAGTCTTCATGAAAGGTTCAGTTGGTAGAGGTATATTAAATGCCTAGCTGACGGAACCAAAAAGAAACGGGTTGTGAGGTGAAGCAGGTTTTTCTCATTTGCCTTGCAAGGTACAACATTATTCTCGTTATAGCATGACCCAAGGAGAAACGGGTCATAGTGCCGGCTAAGTAAAGGTAAGAAGTCTCAACACACATGCAAAATGGGACAAGATTTAATTATAACTTTGGTGTATTTTCTTTATATCCTTGCACAGGTCGCCGGCCTGGCGCCAAAACAGCATAGTAGAAGTAAAGGCAATAAGATTAAGTTTTTATAGATACAGTTATCCTTTTAACTTTTAAGAAAGTGAGAAATATTTCTTGTCTCGCAGATCAAATGTTGTGTTTTCTCTATCTCAGATCAAGAAAAGGGACTGAACACTGAAAACCATTTGAAATATTACGCGATTACGAGAGTCGCCGTAAAGTAGTACATAAAAGGTGAGTATATCTGATTGTCGGTGAATTGTGGCGGAACTATAACCATGTGAGAGAGAGAGAGAGAGAGAGAGAGAGAGAGAGAGAGAGACAGACAGACAGACAGACAGACAGAGAGAGACAGAGAGGGAGAGAGAAAGATAGAGAGAGAGAAAGAGAGAGTGAGAGCGAGAAAGAGAGAGAGAAAGAGAGAGGGGGAGAGAGAGAGAGGAAGATAGAGAGAGAAAGAGAGAGTGAGAGCGGGAGAGAGAGCGAGAGAGAGAGAGAGAGAGAGAGAGAGAGAGAGAGATAGAGAGAGAGAGAGAGAGAGAGAGAGAGAGAGAGAGAGGTTCTGCCAAATGCATAACAAAGCGCCCCTTGAGAAAGTACTATATGCAATAGTATAATTCGGTGGGCTCAGGCAGCTTTCCTTCCAAGATGATATCTTTATCAATCTGTCAGCGCTGCACCGACTGATGTCTGGAACAGATAAAAGCGTGATCACCCTACAGCTGAGCTTGATCAAATGATTATCTGGAAGGCCTTGTATATGCATTGATGCCATAAGAGATTCCATTTTTTAGCAGAAACAGAGGCAGAGCTAGGCAGACTTACAAAAAGTTGTGACGGGGGGGGGGGGAGGCTCCCTTCAGTGACTACGTTTTTATTCTAATTTCGCTGACACGATCCAACCCGCATTTTTGCCAACAACTTCCTTCAAAGGTATAGCTTTTCCTTCATATTTCACAAAATTACCATAACAAAATAAAGTTTTTGTTCTTAACGGCACTTTCGACACAAAAAATTCTGTCCTAACTGAAGCATTTCGATGCACATGCGCCACCTAAGGTACGACTTTTGGAAAAATAACAAATTAAAAACTGAACAATAAATCAGGAAAAAGTATAGAAAATCGTGCTCAAGGGTAAGGTAGGAGCTGCTAAGTAGTTTGGTACGTTCGCACCCTCAATCCCCGGGGTGTGACAGTCGGTGCAGCTTTCTTGTCAACAGATACAGTCTTAAGTCACAGTGATATGCAGCCAATAATCGAGAGCAGTTGCTAACGAAGGCGCAGTTTTCAGTTTTCCTCTGTGGAACTCTAAAACTGTCGTAAGTTAAAAACGGCACAAACGTTTGTCAGCTGCTGACATATTTAGTGGTTTTTCTTCTTTCATGCTTGATTCATTCTTATCATCATCATCATCATCATCAGCAGCAGCAGCAGCAGCAGCAGCAGCAGCAGTAGTATTATAGTTGCAGTACTTTTTGTAACACTATGTAAAACTGAATCATTGTCAACCCAATCTCATAAGGTCAACGTGGGGTGTACGGGCCGCCGATAAATATTATAGGCAGCCCATCTGCCCAGAAAGAGTAAAGCCTCCTGAGGTGTCGTTGCATGAGAGAGTATGACTTTTACTGAAGTTGTCAATCTGATATGTGATTAGTGACCTTGACCTTTTTTTTTTTATTGCAATCAGCCAGCTATTTTAAGAAAAATCAGTTTTTTTTCACATAACTCGGGAAATTATCAACCGATTTGCGTGATGTTGATCTCTATGAATAGCTAGCTCCGAGACGGCTTGGTCTTTCACTCCATCATTCTGGCAGGATTACACTTGTGTACTGAAGTTTTGCACCTGACATTTGATTTTCTAAACGTGACCTATAATTTCAAGATCCCTAACTTTTTCTATTTCTATCTTTCGCCAATATGTAGAAGGTCATAACTCTGAGTTGCGAATGACCTAAACCCCTATTATTACCCCTTGAGTTGATGTGATTCAATTTGTGACCGTCACCTAATTTTGCGGGGAATCATGACCTACTAATGGAAAACTCATTTTGAACTGTATGTCAAAAAGTTATCAATATATTTTCACGATGTTAACTTTGTAGCATAGCTCAACTGGATGACTAACTATGCAAATTCACGTGTCTCCTCAATATGGTGGCTCAAAATGTAGGCATTGTTCCAATGTACATTTATGTACTCTACATTTGACTTATAAGGGTCAAAGGTCAAGGTGATTAAGTCATCTGAAGATTAAAGTATGACCTAAACTCAGTCAATTGGAGTTATTCATATAAACAGGGAGCTTGTGCTGCAACCTAGGCTGCAGGAATGAACTTAATAGGAAGGAGGGAAGATTCATGTATTAAACAGTAGTAAATGAGCTTCTTTGATAAAAATAACAAATTGAAAAATCAAAACAACAAAAGGTCATTCACTAAGTTTAAATACACACAAGATACAAAATACATTTAGAATATTTCTTCTGTCTCTTAGACAGAAAATGCTATTTCAGGATATTTAAGTACCATCACCGGTACCAGTCCTCTCATCATGCTGGTGGCATAGCTTAATTAGATTGCAATACTGCACCAGGTCTGCAGTTAATATAGTTAAATACGAGTACCGATTATTCCCATTTCGATTTTCATCATGTTGAGCTCAAAATAAGGATCAGAGGTCAAAGACGTCTGGCTTTCTGAATAATTTCATACAGTTACAAATGCAAAAAAGGTGAGAGCACTGAGATGCGATCGCAAATGAGGGAAGCTTCTTCTCAGCAATCGCTTGTATCTGGAGATGTGTTTTTTCCCTTTCTATTGCAAAAACCCATGCAGAAAATACAACAGAATGCCATAAACGATAAACGAAAGGATGAGCATTCTCCCCCTCCCAATATATATATATATATATATATATATATATATATATATATATATATATATATATATATATATATATATATATATGTGTGTGTGTGTATGTGTGTGTGCGTAATATGTATGTATGTATGCATGTGTGTGTATATATGTATGTACGTATGTATGTATGTATGTATGTATGTATGTATGTATGTATGTATGTATGTCTTTTTACCAGCACCCAATATATGCCGCTTTGGACAATTATGTCACCAGCGTCTTGTACAGTAAGGCCTTTATAATTGCGGTTTTGATTTGTGCCAAAACATCATGGATGCATTATCATAGAGGTCCACAAAATCACTTTTACTATATATATATATGCAAAAAGCGCCAGTATAGGTTTTCAACAACCTACGATATATCACAAATCTAATTCAAGTAGCCAGGAAAACTGATATGCAGCAATTTATGGTCTATACGTTTATTCAAAATAGTCCTCTGAATGTGTTTCTTCTCTGAGGTTGATAAATGACTTCCAGGGGAGTATATTTAGCACAATATTATGTATGTTTCTCAATATCAAAAGTTGTTAGTGTAGCCCCTAGAACGGAGTGTCACGTGCGCCTGAGCTTATGCACATGCATTCGGCAGAGCCAGATGGCACATGTTTATCTGGCCGCCATCTTGTGACACCGACATTGACTGGGAATTCTTCCGGATGATGCATCAAACCAATTAAAATAATCTGCATTGTTCCCATAAGAAACACACATACAAACATATATTAAAAATGAATATTGCACCATGAATATAATCTCTCCATAAATACTGAGATCCTGATCTACTTAGACGAAGCATCTGGGCAAGGGGGAAGGATGAACACTTGTTCTGACAATAATGTGAGATTGGAGTGCATACCATTTTGAGGCTTCCTTTCCTTCGTGTTCACACGTTGAGCTTGATATTATATGAAGTGTATACTTACTATCTAGATGGTCATAAGCTGCCTGTGGTACATCTCTTCCTATGTCAGACGCCAGCGTCACCATAATCTGACACACTGCCAATATGAATGCTGCAGTATCCATCCTGTACGGTAAAAATGATTACTTTGTTGAAATATATTTTCGGGTCGGAAATTGAGATAAAATTTAGCTGAGGCAAGATGCCAAAGGAATGGAGGGGGGGGTTGGAGGGGGTTTCTCCCCACCAAGCTGAGAAAATTTTGAAAATTAAAATGAAAAATGGCTCTCTGTGAGGGATTAAAAGTTGCAATAGTTAATATATGTAAAAGCATTAATTATGCCAGAAAGCGAAAACAGGGTGGAAATTCTTACTTTCTGATAAACGGTACCTGCATATCAACTGAACCAATTTTCTCTAGGATTTTTTTTTCATAAAATTTGTGCCAGCAAATTCAGCAATGCGTGATTGGTATTGACTTAATATAAACGATGGAGAAATTTGTTTGTTACATTGTTTTATAATTTGTTAACACTGTAGATGTTACGACACTGACGAGCAACAACAAAATATTTTACTCTACAAAGCACATCAGGGATATTCGAGACACCGATGTTCGAACCTGAACTTGCACGAAGTCTCTATTTCCTCTCTGGATAACAAGGCAAACAAATGTAACATTTGATTTGGTTCATAATGTTTGGTATCTATTTAAAAAATTGCATTATTGACTATATGCGGGTCAGCAGTAGAGCACTGATTAATAACATAAATTATATATTTTTGACCGAAGTCACCATAACCATAACTTCGGGGATTCGCTGTATCATGTTCTATGGATACGATGTTTTATGTACCATGCCCAGTGAACATGTAGCCATGGTGCTAATTAAGAAATTTATATGTATATACATACATACATACATACATATATATATATATATATATATATATATATATATATATATATATATATATATATATATGGCCGCATCGAACTAACACTTAGTCATTGTTGTCAAATACAAAGTATGAACTTTCTATGACCAGGTGCATCTTCCCAGTTCGCAGTACATCCTTATAGGCCTAAGCTAATCTATCTCGCGAAAATTTCTTTGAATAGGCCAGCTTCGAAAAACAAAACAGTACAAAACAAATCAAAACAAACAAGGCGAAACGGGTTATAAAGTGGAAACAAAAGTATTCAAAGGTGGGGTCTATTACCACAACATGATTACCAATTTCCCCCATTTTGAGCATATTCCATTTTCTTTAGTTTTGTTTTTGTTTTTGTTTTGGTTCTTGTTCTTGTTTCTTTTTTTTGTGTTTTTTTTTTAACGATACAATTTAGCCTTGGTTGTGGCCTGGGCTGCTTCAATGCAATTTACGGCCCTGATATCTGTTGAAGATAATATATACAATGAACAGGTATCACCATAATTGACCAGATTTTATAAGTTTTGAATTTCTCGTCCAAAGCACTCTTCCGGTTATGTGCTTGTTCTAATGACCAAAGGGGCACGGGGTAGGAGGTGTGTGGTGGATTTGGGATATTATGTTACTTACAGTTAACACAATAACATAATAATAACATGAACACACACGTATGCATATACATATAGGTGTGTATTCATAGTGAGGTGACATCGAAGTGACCAGGACTTTCTAATCTCTCTATTTGTACGTTGTCTAAGAAAGCTGGTTACCTGCACATTTTATCACAATAGGTCTCACGTAAGTAGGTTTTTTCCTTCAAATTATATTTCGTTACTTTAAAAATTTAAATAAAAATGAAAGCACAGGATAAGTCACGACAAGGTATCTGACGAAGATTATAATAAAACCGGTTTGATATTTAATGTTACCATTTTAGTATCTATTTTGTGTATATCATTTATAGAGTTTGTTGTAGCTTCTAAAACACTTTATCTTTTTAGCCTGTGCCGTTGGTCCTTGTCTCCCGTAGCCCATAGGTATAGAATTAAATTCGAATTTGTCGTGTCGCTGAACTAGGTGAACTGTGCAACTGTACCACCATCAAATTTATACGAACGAACGAAGCACTGAGCCAATGGATGACTAAAGAACAACCAATGAAAGAAAGAAACAAGGAAAGAAAAAGGAGGGAAAGACTAGGATGTGAAAGAAGAAGTAAAGAAATGCGACAAAATAGAACAAATATTGCCAAACTACTGCCACCGAAATGTTTCAATTTAACTAAGTATGGAAGTATGATATTTCAACCACATTAAGGAAAAAACAACAACAAATAATCCAAATATCAATGCAAACTCGAGTAATGTGTAATTGCTAAGTGAAGGTTTGGTGGGGATGTCGGTTGCCAGAATGACAACAATGCATGAGGCAGGAATTTAGGCAGAAATGTATTCAGCTTATAAATATGATCTTGCCGTTTTGTGTCGTGCCTTTGTGCTTAGAACGTGGAAAAATGCATACAATGTGGTTTGTACACACTGTTTGGTAAATATTAAATAGCTGAGACGCCACAGCATAAAAAAATGAACAATATATTTCATGAAAATGGACCCACAGCCTACTTTTTAGCCGACCGATTCATGGACCACCTACCGCGATGTA
>CAXHWN010001048.1:0-11000 GCA_964020975.1 Hermodice carunculata | reverse complement strand
TGATCTCAAGTTATCAAGTGAACAGTAAATTTCATGTCAGTTGTCCTGTGACCTTGGGAATGAGGTCAAGGTCCAAAGATCACTGTAGCATGACCACTTGCACAAAATAGGTAGACACTTATAAAAAGGTACATCCCTACAATGTTTGATACAAATCTGGCCAAAATTATTCAAGTTGTAACCATTACAAGAAATTCCCATGTTAAACTGGAGAAAGATTTTGTAAGATTTGTCCAAAAATAGAACCAAAAAAAAAAAAAAAAAAGCATTAAACATCCAAAAATCACTGGAGCATGACCATTTGAACAAACCTGGTAGAAACCAACCAAGATTCATTGCCACCAAGTTTGAAGTCAATCTGGATGAGGGTTTTGGAGATGAAGTCGAAAATGTGAATTAGCATTAGAATGCCCTAAGACTTACATATTATAATAATCAAAAGGAAGGCTGCATTGACCGATAGGTACCTGTATTGAAAAAATCGCAAAAAATCAGGAATCCACAGCAGTTCCACTTAAATAACAATTTTGTTTGACCGCTTTACATGGAACATGTCCACAAAGTTTCAGCTTAATCTAAGTGACAGTTCAGGAGGAGAAGTCAAAAATAGCAAAAACACACAAAAAATAATAAAAAAAAATAGATAAGTGGTCTTTTGGGGCTATTTTGGGTGATCACTGGTCAGGTTCTGCAGGTGGTCTCCCAAAAGAGGTAAATTATCATTAGAATGTGTTTTTGAGCAAGAAAAGTGGTCAAAAAAGGCAGGTGGTCTCCCAAAGGAGGGGTCTCTCAAAACAGGTTTTACTGTATACATGTACATGTACAAACAGACCAATCTGCTTAGCCTAATTCTTGTGGCTCCCCTTACCTGAAAATAATAATATAACACGAAGTTAAGTGAGATGTCACTCAGGCTTAGTTGCATCAATTAATATTAATTTTTTTCATTGACATGGGTGAGCCTATAGACTGTGTATTAGGATGTTCCTAAAGAGATGTAGGTTTATAATTACATTCTACTGTGGAATAGACATCTGTGAGTCTCCTGCTTGTCTACAGCTGTCTTGGCCCTATCTTCTTTGTAATTAAACTGCTAACACAATTTACCATGAGAGTGAGTAAACAAATTGACAAGACTGTCACAACTGACTCTACTCTTACTACATTACAGACACATGTATTCACAAATACTACCAGATGGCCACAGCAGTAACAATTAAGTAAAGAAAGTCATTAGCCCATGGGACTGTGTGAGAGATTTATCTAAAACTTGACTATGAGGCAAAGATTTTTTGTCCCAAAGTTCTATGAAAATTACAGAACGTTAATATCCATTCAAATTCTGCGTATGAGCGGTCAATCAAGAAACATGATTTCTTGTCTGAAGTCAGTGCTTTTTTCTCTTGCATGACACTTACATGTATTAGCCATGATGACAGTTAACTGGATACGACTTCCCTAGAATTGCATCCCAACAACTTTCCACTAAAGCAACTTATCAAGTTGCCGGATGATCAGATTGAGGCATCAATGACTTTGCCCTTCCCGATATAAAAAAAAAAAAAAGAGACTGTCATGAAACAGGCAAACACATGTAATTAAGGTCTAGCTAAGTAATATCTCCCTGTATGAAGAAATTAATTATCATCCATATGTATTCAATGTCAAAATAGTTGTATTATGCTACAATAAATCTTATTAATCATCTTAGAATGAAAAAACACAAAAGCTCATATCAGTGTTCTAATTAAACCCATACTGGGGTATGTTACCCCTTCAATTTATCGCATACCCTCAGAAAACATTCAAAGAATATCAAGTCCTACGTATTAAATGTATGTACACTGCATATGTGAACCAACTTTGTTCTGCACCCCATAATTTGCCCCATCAGCACCCCTTGATTATTTTGTTTTTAATTATGTGAAGATTGATCATACGAAGTCAAGCCCACAGATAATCTGGACAGCAATAGACATTGTATGGAACCATTGCCATAGTCCGTACAGCCTTGATTGGAGGTTAAGACCACACAAAAGCATTCTTGTTTGTTCTACACCTATGTTCCCCCATGCACAAGAAAAATTTCAGTTAGTAAGGATACTAACAGCTTAATGTACAATATAACAGTATAGAGGGCACAGGGACACCCCTTACATGTCCTTCTTCTTCTGTCTTATAACATGGCAACTCCAGCAAGGATTCCCCCATATAAATGGATCTGTTATCACAAGCAAGAATCACCAATTCTTGCTCTGAGAGGGGATGCCCACACACCACCAGGCTTTTTCTGGCTATATCCACAATGCCCCTTATGCTAAGGATTGAGCAGGACATTGCAGCACATGCAACCTACACGATGCTGGCCGTTGTGTCATATACTGGGTGGAATAAGACTCCCCAGGCCAGCAGATCTAATTAACCTGCAGGTGGCATGACTATAGTGCATCAACACCACCCTTTTCCTTGATTCTACAGCATATAAGCAGAAAGCATAACTGCAATGTCCACTTCCTGATCAGTCGCTCTAATCCTGTTAGACTTTTCTTCAATATCCTACCAATGCTAGTTTGTTGCCGGACTTTTGCGTCATACATGTAGCATATAACTTGACAAAGGAATAAAATGTTTTCAGTTCAGAATCTTCTTCTGTCATAAGTTTTGTGCACATAAGAAATATAGTCAACACTTAAAAGCATGCATGACCAAGGAACATACATTTCAGGTGATTTCTTTTTACACAGATACAGGACTGTAGCCGTCAATTTAAAGTTGGCCAAGCCAAATTAAAAAACTTGGAAATTCTAAGCAAATTTCTGTATATTAACATAGCTGATGACACTTCTGATTTAAATGTTGGTCGGACAAATCAGACCCCTAGGCTACGGCCCTGCAAATATGCACACATATATCATAAGATAAATTACCAAGTCCCATGGATAAGTTACTGTTCTGAGGTTTAACATATAGCTGCCTGAAAGTGGCATAGCTGACATCTGTACACAGCATATGGTGCTTGGATACCTGATGCAGGTAGACTGTTTTGTAAACAACCACTCTACTCCAGGTGGATTAAGGTGCCACACTCGTTACAAAAAGAGATAAACCTTGTAGCTTGACACCAACAGATTTCTCACAAGCTCAAAATACAGATAAATCTTGCAGCACAGCAGCTAAATGGTTTTCCCACCAAGTGCAAAGACATCTAGAATTCCCCCCTGCAACATCCATGAAATAATGATATATCGACAATGTACATGTATACACATAAGAAAAGTCCTTTGAGTGAAATGTTCTGAAAATCTAGTGACTTCTGTACATGTGATACTAATAATCTTATACTGATAATACAGAGGAAAAACACTTGGCTATATGCATCAGCTATAGGAAGTTTACATGTATAGCATATTAAGGTCTATATGACATTCATGATTGCACTGATAGCATACAGAAGTCCATATGATAGGGATGCGTACACTTATAGCATAAGATCTGTGTGACATAGATGCTTGTACTGATAGTACAGGGCAGGCTAAGTGACACGATAGCTTATCCCTTGACACCTCTTGGCAGCCTTTGCAATTTACTGGCCAAGTTGACGTATGAATGACCTCAGTAGTGGTCAGTATTTCTTGCCAATCTGAGACAAATGCAATAAATGTACCACCAACTGTTTGCTCTTAACCTTTGACCTGGCTCCTCCCAGAGTGTACATTCTGATTGCCATCCATTTCCATTAAGCAGTAAAAAGCCAGTAACTGGAATTTTTAGGAGCCAGATGGCAACAGTGAAACCATTATAATTTTATAAGTAAGTTCTCTTGGATACCCATCCATGAATTGAACCAAAGGTCTCCAGTACCGACATGTGTAACATACAACTAACAAGACTGCGATGTGTAACTCTTTACTCATTGAAGACTCAGAAATAATAAATCTCACATCCAACTAACAAGAGTGTGGTTGAACCCTTTACCCTGCAGGGAAGACTCAGTTCTAACACATTGAACATAAAACTTACAAGTGTTTCATGTTTAACCCTTCACGTATTACAGACTCAACACTAACACATCTAGCATAAAACTTACAACAATATCACATTTCAGCCTTTACCTATTAAAGACTCAAAACAAACACATCTAACAAACAACTTACGGGAGTCTCATATTTAACCCATTAAATCAATTAATACTTAGTGCTAATACATCTGACAAAAAACTTACACTAGTTTCACGTTTATAGCCATTTAACCAATGAACACTCAGCACTAACACATCTGATATACAACTGTTGTAAATTGCTTTAATTTTGCTGAACTCTTATTTTTGCTTCTTTTGCTTATTTTTGCTTCTTTTGCTAATGGCTGAAAAAACATGAAAATAAAGACACAGTGAAATAGTATTTTAAAATTGTGTGAATAGGAATTATGTCCAAAATAGTGAAAACTAGATGTTATAGTGGTTCTTGCACCAGTGAGGGGACTGCCATATACAAACATAGTACAGTTTAGGGCAGCAACTATTCCTGCATGCTAGAAGTCTACCCCTCTAATAAGGTCATATTTCCAGTGCATTTGGGGTAGCCTCAGTAGAAAGAGAATCGCTTAAAGCAAATAAGCTTAAAAAATTCAGTGATTGTGGAGACAATGAACTTTACACAACTGGCTGTGTCACCTTGAGAAATGGGTCAAGGTCACCCATGTTCAAACTTAACCTTGGTCCTTCAGAGGACTATAATCATGTACCCATAAATTAAAAATTTGTGAATTATTATGCGGACACTGGATTTCACAAAAGTGGCTATGCGACATTGGGAATTGGGTCAAGGTCACTCATGTTTTAACTTCACCTTGGTCAGATAGTTAACTATAATGATGTGCAATATGAAAGCCCTAGCTTAAAACTTCTGAAGTTATCATGCAGACACCATATTCACTAATGTGACTCTGTGCTTTCAGAATTGGGTCACGGTCACCCATCTTCACACTTGACTTTGCCCTTACAGGGGGCTATAATCTTCAGCAATATCAAAGCCCTACCCCAGAAGCTTCTCAAGTTATCATGTGGACACCAAATTCACTAATGTGGCTCTGTGACCTTGGAAATTGGGTCAAGGTCACCTAAATTTGAACTTGACCTAGCCCTTAAAGAGGACAATAATCCTGTGCAATATGAGAGCCCTAACTCAAAAACTCCTTTAGTTATTATGCGGACACCAAATTCACTAATGTGGCTCTGTGACCTTGGGAATTAGGTCATGGTCACCCATCTTTGATATTATTCTAGACCTTATAGAGGACTAAAACCCTGTGCTACATGAAAGCCCTAGTTCAAAAACTTCTCAAGTTATCATGTGGAAATGATCTGGACAGACGGATGCACGGAACCTGTGATCACCATAGGGGACTCACCTTCCGCGGTCCCCCAATTAAAACTACAGTGAAATGTCACAGATAAATAAAAACATCTTATAAATTTTTAGTTGTACAATTGAAGACAGTTTTTTTTTTCATTAATAATGATGGAAATTAAGTAAATCATTGAAGCAACTCTCATTCCAGTCAATGTACACATTTTTTCCACTACAATCTCACATTGGATGTAATTTTCAGGCCTGTTCACAACACTCATGTTGAACTACCATGGGAAAGTCAGCAACATGACACTTGATTGAAGTGAAACTGCTTGAAAGTAAGAGGCAAAGTAATGGCAAACTGACATTATACAAGTTGAACATTGCATGAAACCAAAATGCACAGCAAAGCAATCAATGTCAGGAAAAGACATCTTGCTTGTATAATTCTCACTCTTCCTTGTACCTACTCTTTTGTTTCTTGAAATTATCCAATAAAGTACCGTGTAAATCGATTGCCAAACACTTTTTTTTTCAATAATTTAATGCCACTTTATGTTACTTTTTGTCTCTCTCTGTGTCTCTTTTGCAAAGTTTTTCTTGACATGAGGCACTTGGGAAATGATTTTGCACGATGATTCATTGACTTAGATGCCACCAAGACCTAAAATATATCAGGGAAACTGCATCAAATCAGAACCAAAAAGTACATAAAACAGCCACCAGGCAACCTTTATCCGCCATAGGTAAAATGATACGGCAAATTAGTTTAGTTCAAATCACAGTTTCATTGATTGCCAGCCGTTGGATATTGCCCTGATGTAAAAGTGTAAGTCTGCACATAAATAGAATGCGTCTGAACACTGCAGCTGTCTTAATTCAGTTGCCTCTGGTCCAAAGTAGTACCCGCTGCCAGGCTATAGGTCTCTAGCAATGTACATGTACACTCTGATTCTACAGACATAACACTACAGGCTGGGGCTGTCCATATGTCTTCTATATGTACATCTTGCTGGCAGGCAAATTGAACTGTCTTCCTGTGGTTGTACCGTAAAACCTCTCTAGCCAAACATCTCTGTATACCGAACACCTCTCTATACTAAACACCAGTTCTTGGTCCCAAGTATATACTTCCAATGTAAGCAAACCTCCCTATACCGAACACCCCTCTATACTGAACACTTTTTCTGGTCCCAAGGGTGTTCGGTATAGGGAGGTTTTACTGTACATGCATCGCTTTTTAGGCAGATGAAGCACCAGTCTATTGTAATGTAGGCCTGTAGAATGTGTCCAATGCATATGGAACCCTGCAGACATGACCCTCATAGCCTTCGTGCTTTTCTGTGCATTTAACTTTGAAGCTGATGGACATCAGGTATGAAACAGTTGGTGGATCTCAGGGTTTGGGGTGAACAAAATGTCTCTTACATATCTTAACTTTCTTACTCAATTCTTATATGAACAGAGGATTGAAACCCAGGAACAAGTTAGACATGGATTAAACATTTAGAGTTCAGGAAGAGTTATAATGGTATTATCCATGGCTGGCTGGCAGACACACGTATTGGTGGTCTGTGGTGGGTCTACACAGAATGCTTGCAGTACAGACATCCATGCTTTAGCTAGGAAATACTTATTGACGTGCCATTCTGACCCACACTTGGCATCCATATAGCCCCTAACCCCATGCTGACAGCTGCAATCCTGAGCTGGTTCAACGAGTCACACAAAGCAGCAACTTTAAAGACGGTGTGCCATATCCTGTTGACACCTCTCAAGACCTATACTCACAGCAAACCCCAAGCACAAAACAATCTCTGTTGAGTGGGATCTTCTTCTTTCTGCTGTGCTTAGCACTATAAGATTTCTACGGTTCAATGGCTGGCAGAAGAGACAAACCTCAACTGCAGCCACTCATCCATTTATTGGAAATTTAATTGTCACAAGAGGGAAGCACGAGAAGTCACAGTTGTAATCTCAAGTACACATATATCACGAGAAAATCTGGTTGATCCTGCAGCAAACATCCGACAGCAACCACCCATTTATATCTGTCACACTGATTCAACTTGTTCAACACTTATAACTTCCAGCAACTGTAACTGCATATCAGCATTGCCCTGCTCTGGGTCAGTTGCCATATCCACTGTCTGAACTATTTTTTTCCAAATAGAACTGAAATATGTTCTTATGGATGCCCATGCATATGAATTTTGACAGCCAAGGCAATAATCCTTGTACTGTCGTACAGTCCAGTACAGTGCAGTAGTCTTCATCAGTTAAAGGGTTAAACACAAGACTCTTCTAAGTTGTTTGTCAGATGTGTCAGTATCGAGTCTGTAATGGGTAAAGGGTGAAAAATTACACTCTTGCAATGTCTGTGTTAGTACTGAGTCTTCGTCTTAACATTCTGAACTGGGCAAGGTCATGCCTGCTTACCCAAAGCCAAAGAAGGCAGCACCAAACCACATACAACCACGAACTATATGGGCTACCTATACTTACATGTTAATCTGAAATCAATACCACGACCATCTCTGCTTAGCCAAAGAGCAGCATACTAATAAACTGGGCGACTTTTTAAAAAAAATATAAAAGGGAAAATAAAGATTGGTGGAGGACTGTTGAATATTTTTCAATAGAAGCCATCATCAGTCAATACTGTCTTTATCATGTGACTGCAAGGATATAATTAGCACTGCCACTAAAGCCAACTGTTTAATTTCTTTCCCCTAAGCCACAGTACTCTTGATACTTCAACGTTTCAAAATCCCACCAAGAACCAACCATCCAACAAACAATCTGGAACGTGAACATTTGTGAACATTTGTGAACACCAAGCACTAGAGACATCATCAAAAGTCTCGACACATCAAAAGCAGCTGGTCTTGATGTAATAAGTACTGGACTTTTGAAAGAATTTCCATTATTATCTATTAGCCTCTTACAAAATTATTCAATCTGTCTTTAAATCAGAAATCACTCAGCTTCCTTCCATCAGGAAAGAAGCTCATGTTTCACCTCTACGTAAAAAGGGTGAAGAGAATCTGTTCAATAATGACCATTCTATATCCTTTTACATTGCACAGGTGAAGTAAAAGAAGAAAGTAGTACTAAATCCATGCTCAACATACTTCACAACATGGTCATTTCTGTGAACTGATCAGGATTTAACCTGGGGATTCTACAGTTAACCAGTCACTATTTCCCTATCACCAGCTATGCTCACCCATCAATGAGCAGAAGACACAAGAACTGCTTTCCTCATTATTACCAAGACTATCCACAAAATCTGGCAAAGAGTTCTCTGATATAAATTGTACAAAAAAGTGGCATTAATGATATCTTTTTATCCTGATTTACAATTTACCTACATGGCTGTAGTTCTTAATGGCCATGCAGTCGTCCAGTTGCAGAACCACAGTTGCCAGTGTGCTCCAAGGATCAGTTCTTGGCCCCTTACTTTTCAAAATTTATACTAACGATACAGTTAATATTGTACATTGAGAAATCATACTCTTTGCTGATGATACAATGTATGTCTCATTTTCTTAATATCAACAATCCTGTTCATGCTGCTACATCCATGAACACTGATCTTGCTTCTTTAGACCAATGGTCCCAGGAATTGCTTTTCTGTTGATGCTGTCAAGACTGATTTAGTGTCTATTTCTCTTAACTCTGTCAGTACCAACTGCAATTAAAGTTGAATTACCTTAAACACTTACCTGTCCTGAATTATAATAAGGGGGCTAGATTTGTGTTCCTTTTTTCAAGTACATGTACCAGTATGCCTGTACTCACACAGAATATAACCATCCAGGTCAACAGTTTTCCTCCGTGTGCCTTGGGCACATTGCACCCAAGGTGTAGTAAAAAATGCTGTTGACTCAGTCAAAAATGTGGCACTGAAAGAGTCAACAGACAACCTACTGACTATCTACCTCTCATTCTTCAGGGGCATCAATTAGAAATGTATCCAAACATGGACATCTAGGCTCTGTATAAAAAGCTGTTTTAAAATGGAATGAGCATATTACAAAAATGTATCTAGAATCTCTTAAAGACCAACATGGGCCTATAAACAGAGCTCCTGGCCAACAATATGGGGACCCCACCAGTCAGTTGTGATAATAAGTGCTCTGTCCAATTTTTATATATGTGTATTTTTTAAAATATCAGTGGCAAAGTGCTGAATTGAGAGATGAATCTTGCAGAGCTTGCATATAAAGTACATGTGCACACAGACATGACAATTTTGAGGTTGTAGAAGATGCCTTTGTGTACATTTCAATAAAATACTATTTCAGATTCAGTTGAAATTTCAAATTTTGACATTGATTGGCAAGCCACATGATAGGGGTGGGTAAGGGGTTTTCTGTACTGGCATACCGGGCATTTTTATCTGTTGTACTTACCCCCTGGAAGCCATCTTAATTTCTGTACTTTGTACCAACCATCATTTGTACATTTCCTTATTTTTTGTACCTTATGCTAGGGCAAATTTATCACTTGTACCAGCATATTACAGGCTCCCCTTACCCTCCCCCATGACATAGGAGGCTTAATTGTCCCCAGTGGGCAGACATACAGATATTCATGACAATTAAGGGGAAGCTTGAGCACATGCAAACTCAACAGGGGTCATGCTGCTATCTTGGTCCTATATGTCTGGCCCACCTGGGAAGTCTGGGCCTTGTATAATACATGTAACTCTTGAGCCTTGTATAATACATGTACCTCTGACCAGCTAACATTTCACCATTCCCTTTGATTATCACACAGCCTACCTTTTATTGCTGGCCCTTACACAAACATCCCAAACATTTACCAGCTGGACCCTCCTTAATTGGTATGTACATGTATCCTGGCATGAAGAACTACCACACCCATAGTGAAGGTTGATTTCACATATCCCATCCTAATGATACAAACCACATGACAAAAGCACTTATCTGTATACACCACTTTCATATGTTCTAAATATGACAAATAGTGAATTTTGTCATGTGAGAAAACTTAATTGATTTATTTTGATATATCAAAGAGACTCTTTGGGCATGCCCCCCCCCCCCCCAGTTCAGTTCATTGGGTAACTCTGCAAATGTGGCCATATCTTACATATCTAAGTGTTCTATTTGCACAATATTCTTTTCATGCTTATTCAAAGATTGGAGCATATATTACAACTAAAATATCCATGTTTTCAATAATGCAGCAGGCTCCTTTGCAACAAGTTAGCATGGTTTGCATAAGGGACTACAGACTTGCATCTTTGCAACAAATTAGCATGGTTTGCATAAGGGACTGCAGACTTGCATGGGTGCAATATTGGATAATTATCTTTGTCAGTTATCTACATGTTGTAATCTGCCTGGTCATTTGATAATTCAGAACACATCAAGCCAGTTTGCTCACAGCAGGACATCAGTAGTTACTGGTGTCCTAGCATGTGCTTACGTTAACCACGTCACCATCTGAGAACACACATAAGGTCTTGATCATTGCCTTCCACCAGAGAGAGAGAGAGAGAGAGAGAGAGAGAGAGAGAGAGAGAGAGAGATAGAGAGAGAGAGAGAGAGAGAGAGAGAGAGAGAGAGAGAGAGAGAGAGAGAGAGAGAGAGAGAGAGAGAGAGAGAGTAGTGAACT
>CAXHWN010001047.1:7500-20000 GCA_964020975.1 Hermodice carunculata | reverse complement strand
GTTGCATGCTGTTACGTCAACTTTGTATATACTGATGCATCGTGCTTTACCGTGTTACATGCACAGTGCTGTCCAATATTATTATGGTTTAAACTGGCCAATATGAAGTTGATAGGGCAGGCACGTGGTACAAATAGAGACATCTGATTGATGACCTTAGTGCTCATGCAGATGTATGTATTTATAAGCTGAGGGAGTAATAAATGAGAATGATGAATATCTATATAATTCAACAATTCCAGTAAGAATCTATCAAAAAGATCGGAGATATATGGTTTTTCAGCTAACATTTCTTGTGTTGTATCGAGAGAGGAACCAGCATAAGCTTCCGCCTTGTTTTCCCGTCCTTTTTTTGTGTGAAATAAAATACTTTTAAATTTATGCAGGGCAGACATGGTAAGGAAAAAGGAAGCAGATACCATTGTCTCTGCCTATTGGTTGCTTTTCGCATTATACATACTGTCATTTATATTTGAAGAACTGATTAATCGATCAAGAATAGAACTTGTATGCAGACATGTACCTGTTGCAAGACGTACTGAGCGTGATACGGGAGGCAGTCATCCATACACACAGACAAGAAAAAAAAATAATGTCAATACCATACAATATGGAAACACATATGAACACATTGGCACTAGGACCAACCAGGTGTGGCATTGAATGATTACCTGTATCTCTTATCACACAATGACTATGTGTGCACTTAAAAAAATCTTGAGAGTTTAGGTCGACATTTATTTTCTTTCTTATATTTTTATATCATTTAAAAAAAAATGAAAAATGTCATTAGCAAAATGTAGTACAAGGAGTCACACAATCACGCTACCTTCTGTCAGTGGCACCATGGATTAAAGTTTAAGGTCTTCACATCAATTTGGTACGTTTATATAATGATTACAGATAGTAGACAGGTCTTTTCAGAGTTTGTCTCTAAGATCCTGCATCAGGTTGCAATAAAGCAGGATATAAATTTCATCTTCAATCTTACTGTCATTAAAAAGTTTCCATATGAGTTGTGGCAAGGGAGTGTAAGGCCCAGGTTGGCGCTCTGTCTGTTTTGCCAATTCTTAGTTTACTGAAGTTTCGTCCTTTCTTCATACTTTTTCCGGTCAAACCTGTCTACAGCGACCGCTGATTTTCAAGGTCGTCTGCTCGGTCCATTTTATAAAAAAAATGTTTTTATATTATAAGCATATTTATTTAATCTGGATCACGTAATTCCTTAACCAAAACTAATCTGCAGGCACTCCAGACACCCGAGCTCACACAGGACGGACAATATTATATATTCATAACAGCCTTATTAACACTTTTAAAAACATCAGCGTCAAATAAAATATTCCTATTCTGGGGCCCCGCCCATAGCTGGTAATTTCAAGGTATTGTATTTTCATTTTTAGGTAATGATATGATATATGCTGTTTTATGGTGTATGTTATTTATTGGGCCTCTTACTATCTACCAATCCTAGCCAGGAAAATATTCACAAGCCGGACCATGAATAAACGGCGATCGTCAAGAAACAGTGTAACACCACGTGATAAGCATTTTGAGATCGAATACGATCGTGTGCAAACCTGTATACATTTGATTGTTTTAGTCCATCTCGTTCATTTTCATCCATGGAGTTTGCAAACAGTGCTGAAAACATGTGGCCGCGCTTCAATTTGATATCGAAATCACATGTAATTTTGTGCGACTGTCCCACAATGCATTGCGCCATGTTCAAAATGGCGCTCACCGACGTGCATGATTTGCTAGGGAGAAAGTTGCCAAAGACGCATCGGAACATTTAGAAAAAGATCAGAAATATTTGGCTCAATGACCTACAGCAAATAATTGCCAATTACAATTTCTCCCGGACCTGTAGCAGCGGATGTTTTGAGAAATTTCAAAAGATGTTGACTGACAGAAAAAATGTTCAAGCATTGTATCAATGGTAAAGTCGAAATCAGATATAGTGGAAGAAAACTGGAGATTTACAGTGACTGAAAAAATACTTGTTAAACTGAAGGCCACATCCCAAGGTGCGATTTCAATGAGAGAGAGAGAGAGAGAGAGAGAGAGAGAGAGAGAGAGAGAGAGAGAGAGAGAGAGAGAGAGAGAGAGAGAGAGAGAGAGAGAGAGAGAGAGAGATGAGAGAGAGAGAGAGAGAGAGAGAGAGAGAGAGAGAGAGAGAGAGTAAACAACGCAATGGTCAGACGTCGGTAGAGCAGGTAAAATGCCACTTTATTGAATGAAACTTGGAGAATCTGTAATTATCATCCAATAAGAGATTTGTAAAAATTCAATTGAACGTGTTTGTTCGTTAATGATTTGTAAAAGTTGTTATCAGAAACACTATAAGTAAGCGTATACCCATTTAGCTGTCAATGGGTTTTGAGTTCCACTCTGTACAGCGATCATAGAAATTACCAATAATAATTATGATAATTAGATTGAATTTCAAAGCAGCAGTGATGGAATTTGAAAGGTCGTCGAGAAGCTCGTTCTGATGTCCAAAGACTGACCTGAAGGACCAATGAGAACATTCCCACTGGTTGTTTTTATTCAAGGCACAGTCACTCGTTGTTTATGCTTTCCATTGAAGGTCAATGAAAGAATAGCAACGAATTGTTAACAAAGATTGTGACTGCGTTCCATTCAAACCTGCCTGTTTTTCCGTAGCGATGACTAAAGGGGTCAATGGACGAAAGCTGACTTGGATATGAATAATCAAGCCATGTTTCTGAATTGTTCTTTGACATCACGAGGTCAGACAATTCATCCAACTTATGTTGACTTTATAGACCGCGTACATTGGCATCGGTAATTGAAATATGTTCTGTTAACGCTTGCGGACCTGGTTTCGGGTAGATGACTTTCATGAAGAAAAACCAAAGTAACTCGAGTAAGTGTCGGACACACAATCAAAGGTTGAGCAAAAGACATATGGAAGAAACAACGCAAGTATGAAAGATGTAAAAAAGTGGTCATCAGATACATTCACCCAAATAATTCTTTTAATAATACTTTCCACATGTTGAATACATCAATAAATGTCCGGTGTCGCTGTAATGTGTTACCGTTTATTAGATATTTTAAATTTTTCATCCCTCATCAACAATAACACTGAGCGGACACAGAACGACCAATAATCAAAGCATGACATCGGACAATAAAAAAGAAGATATATATGAAAATGTATCACCCATGTAAATAAATAATTGAAAGACTCATTAACGTGGTTATAAATGAAGGTTCAAATATGACATGTACGTGTGAACATGCAAGAACAAAGTGATAATTCCCGAGGAATCCACCTCATATGAAACATATAACATGTACTAAATTTTAGTAAATATTAAGAAACATATGTACGCGAAAAATTACTAGTACATAGACGCAAAAAAATGCATTAAGTTCGGTCATGTCACGTGATAGAATTAAGACCCTGCAGTTTCGGGGCAAAAATTACACACGAGAATAATCATTGACAAAGATATCAGTATGGAGAGAAAAGAAATAGTTGATATGCATTACTGTGTCTTTATTTTTAACTGGACAACTTCCTGTAGCGTTGTTAACTCGTAGTATAAAGAGTTTGACCTTATTGCATACATTGAAAGAGGTAATGCGACAAACAAGCAAGCATGGTATGACTAAAGGTATGCGATATGTATTATATAACGTAGATTAAATACGTGTGCGTTCAAGGACGGACTGAAGATACCAAAATAAGACCATGAGGATATATGCCGAAGAGACATGTTCGGATCGCCGCGTGTTTCTGTATGTATCGATGTATCGATGTATTTGTCAAAGCAATGAAATTTTTTTACATGGAGCCATGCCTACACCCTCTTTGGTCATTTTGTGTTGAACCACTCGGCCCAGGGCATGGTTGCTCCTAGGGCTGCGCTCTTATACGAACATCCTTCCGTCGATAGTCCAAAAGGAATGGATTTTACCGTCTCTTTTCAAGCCACAAGCAAAGAACATAATCATTATGTTGGATTGTCCTTTCTTCAATTTTCTAGCTCGAAAAAGTTTCTGCACTGCATTATAGGAGGTTAATTTTACAATCATTGGGCGCGGCTTGCCTCATGGTCTTTGTCTGCCCACCCAGACAATGCCATGTAAGCGATCAATGTGTCGTGCGAAGGGCACACGTTTTTTTTTTTTTTTTTTAGCAACATCAAGCACTTAGTGTCAGTATTTTTTCTCTGTCAGTTTCACGATCTTTCAACCAAATACGAGAAGCGTTTTCTCCCTGAGACTGTTCAACCTCATCTTGCCCCTTCTCCAGTTCAGCTATTTTATTTTCAAGTTTAGTTATTTCGGTCTGCTGTTTAGCGGACTTAGCCTGTGGAACAAGAGTTTGGTTTAAACATATTTTATTTCAAAAGGAAAACAATTTTTCCAACAGGTTCGCCAGCCTATATGAAGGCCTTTTGTACATATACACAAGAAAACATGGATATTTCAAAACTCCAGTTCACAGATAAATATCGAGTAGGACCACAATTAACAAGAAAGGGACAAATAAGGTAAGGTAGGACGGTGTGTGGGCAGAAAGTATAAAAAAAAACTTTGCCAAGTTGTAATACAGAATTATAATTTGAACCTTCCAGAAAGCTCAATGCATTTGTGAACAGCCTCAAAGATTTCCTCATTCTGTCTTTTTGTAATCCCACTTCTTCCAATGCCAAACAATAAGGTTTTCTTGTTAAAGTTGTCAATGGACAAGATTCTTAATTGTAACTCGTTCCTAAGTAGAACATACCTATTGCATTAAGAAAAGAAGTGAAAAACATTTTTGGAGTCTGCTTCACAAGAGCATGATGGAGTCTCAACAACACCGATTTTGTAGAGATCACTGTTCAGCTGGCTGCAGCCCATTCGCATTCTAGCATGGATTATACCAATTTGTCTTACTCCAGTTAAATATAACTTTTTACTTTTGGATTTGTTTTGATTTAGTTCCCGCTTAAACTCGTCTAGATGGTCAAGGTCCCTAACAAGTCGTGGTAATAAATTCTATTCTCAGATAGGTGATGGAAAGAAGAAATTATAAAATGTAGATTTCTTAGCTTCAAAAGTTCTTATGTGTTTTGTCCGTCCTGAGACTGTTCCCTGTAAGAGATTTCTTAGGTATGATGGAGCTGTGTTGTTCCATTAACAATTTTAAACGTAAGTACCAACTTTTGTTTTCTCCTACGCTCAGCTAGTTTTTTACCAGCCTGTTTCTGTATAAATTATTTTCAAGGCTTGTTTGTGCAGATGCTCCTGACACGCCCTGGGCTGCAGCCAGCTGGGCAGCTTCGCAAAACGATCATTGTCAGTTTTTTGCGCATCCATCCCAGACCA
The DNA here is from genome assembly GCA_964020975.1 of Hermodice carunculata. Lineage (NCBI taxonomy): Eukaryota > Metazoa > Annelida > Polychaeta > Eunicida > Amphinomidae > Hermodice > Hermodice carunculata. The sequence goes on along the minus strand of CAXHWN010001047.1, from coordinate 14,648 downwards.
CACTGGCATACTCCAAGCAGGGGAGTACAAAGGAAAAGTAAAGACATTCGAGGGATTTTCTATTCAATTTATATTGTAGGCGTTTTAGGACACCGCCTAATTTTCTTGATTTTGCAACAGTATGGTCCACATGGGTGGACCAGAAGAGGTCAAACGAGAGCTATAGTACTAAGTGCTTGTACACAGTAACATTTTCAAGAATATTATTATTGAATATCAGGTTGGGATGGTATTCAGGGCTATTTTTCTTACTTTTTCCATTGATTTGGTTTTGGTACGGTTAAAGATACAAGCCATTAGTTCTGACCATTGTGATACTGAGTCAAGATGACCGTTATATTCTCAGCTGCTTCGGTTGGATTGTTAACTGTAATATATAAAATCATATCATCAGTAAAAAGGCGTATTTCAGATTTAACAACCTTAACAATATCATGGTATTTCTCACATCTTGTAGAGCAAACTTCTTGTAATAACGAGGATGTCACCATTCCTCATTGTCATTCGCAAAATGTTTTCAATCAAAATTTCACGGAAGGCGACAAGGACAACATTCTTGCCCGACCAGCAAAAGCATTCCTCGGCGCACCCTGTGGGCTTGGTGATAGTGAGATCCTCCATTCAGCACAGTTTTTTTCCTGACTGGAAAGAACATATATGCCGTCATGCGAATTGCAAAGTCTTTTAGGACAGATGGTCTACCGAGCCACTTAATATAACGTTAGAGAAATAGGATTCAGTATATTGCACCGTGGTCTCCCAAGGGAGGTTGGCCTTTGATTTCCGACCCTTTTATGCGAGGCCCGTGGGAGTGTGACAACAATTCAGCTCACGCCAAAATTAAACATACTGTATTGCTGGCAGTCTCAACTGGAAGTATATATATATATATATATATATATATATATATATATATATATATATATATATATATATATATATATATATATATATATGATTTGGAACATTGCACCATAGTCTCTCAAGGGTAGGTGGCCTTTGTCATCACGGCCCGTTTACAAGGTTGACCTTTTTCCCAAATTAAAGTTTTCAGGAAATATCTTGATAAGAAATTATAAAAATGTATACCTGTAACTGTACTTGGCGCTTTCTGATGCTTTGTATGCTTGCCTGGAAAACCTTTGACGTCTTTAGAGATAGCCATGACCAGGCAAAAGATGGGGCACTGGTTTACAAGACGTGTTGAGTGATTGTTGAGGTCAGTTACTAGCTATTCTCAAACTATTGATTTCAGTCCTTTTTTTCAAATGCTACAGGTTGTGGTTCAATATTTTATAATGTACTCCAATTTATGGGCCATGAATTGTTTATTTGATAGTTGCAACCACAGTGTGGAAGTACATCAACCAGACGTATTGATCCATTTTCCTACTCGTGGACAATATTCACACAGCAGATATATATATATATATATATATATATAATATATATATATATATATATATATATATATATATATATATATATATATATATATATATATATATATATATATATATATATATATATATATATATAACATCCTATCAAATAGTAAATATTTAAGTGTTTTGATAATTACTCACTAATGAGACAAATTGGGTAGAATAAGCTCATTGGAGAATGTCGCACGGCTAACTTTCAGGCTATATCTCGGGCTCCATAACTACACGCAGACATGAACACAGGCCACTCGTAGCTGCACAGAAATGTACCGACGAAAGCTTCAACGCAACGTCCAATTCAAGGACCCAGCGGACGTAAAGGTATCGTCAGCGTAATTAATATCCTGTGTTGTTTCTGTATGTATGTATGCATGTATGTATGTATGTATGTATGTATGTATGTATGTATGTATGTATGCCTCTCTGCTCGTGTGTTTTATTTTGTTTTGAATATCCACGATTGAAAGCCATCAAACCACCTGCCTGGTCCTGATCATGTCAATAAGGGGTTCATGCATTTATCCCATTATTATGTAGTTTCTAGGCTTCTGATTGGTTAATAGCCCATGAAATGCCTGCCGCACCTAATTGTAACCATGGTATTACCCACATGGGGTTGGTTATACTGTAGTAAATACCATGCGATACCTAGCGGCTAAAGTGAAAACAGCTCTGACAGGGTAACGCAGACGACAAAATGGTACAACAGGCGCCTTTACGATTGGAAAGATCCTTAGTAAGTTAGAAACTACATAAAAATGGAATAAATTCGTTACACACTGGTAGACTGGGTAATACAGCGAGCATCTCCCACGAAGGGAACTGGTGTTACCCGAGGCGGGCGCCTGGGGTAATACCAGTTCCCTTCGTGGGATATGCTCGCTGTACTACCCAGTCTACTAGTGTGTAACTAATAGTATCATTTCTAAGGATACAGGCAAGGCAGTCTGTTTATATTCTTACCACAGGATTGTTTTGCCCTCGGAAACTGGATACAGTGATCGAGTGTGTGTACCGCGGAGGGGAGAGAGAGAGAGAGAGAGAGAGAGAGAGAGAGAGAGAGAGAGAGAGAGAGAGAGAGAGAGAGAGAGAGAGAGAGAGAGAGAGAGAGAGAGAGAGAGAGAGAGAGAGAGAGGAGAGAGAGAGAGTCCTTTCAACGATCGCTCTGTAAACCTTTACCAATATGAATTTACTTGCTGTTGTGTGGTAGCTGATGGTGGTCATAATGAGTTGTGACCTCAGTAAATTATTTGTGAAATTGTTGAAAGTGGTTACGTTAATATTGTGTTCACGTTTCTAGAGACTGGATTTTCTGCAAGCGGTCTACAGGGGGGAACTGTCACAGGTCAAACGGTTTCTTCAGGACTGTGAATGTAGTTCATGCCCGAGATGGAGTGAGTACTGACACGAGCATAATTTTCATTTGAAGAATGGATGTGTGACAAATATCAGTGGCCATGAAGTGCCCTAAAGGTTCAAATTGCTTGTATAACAAGCAAGCGAGGTAGCCTTTTATCTGCACTTCAAGTTAATTTATGTTTAGCACTATACCGTTCTTAAAAGTAAATAAAATGATTTATGGCACAAAACACCTTGAGTGCTAGCGCCCTCTGTCCTCAACTTTTTGTGATTCTTGTTATACATGCAGTCATATCCTCTGACGAGAGGATGGGTCAGTCATGCAACATTTACAGCCACCACTGTTTCGTAGCCTTTTTTTATTTTTTTTTTTTTTTTTGTGAAATCTGAAATCTGATTGGATGCATGAAGGTTGACACCAACAATTATATTGTGACAAATCTGAAAAAGCCTTCTAATTGACCAAAGTTGTAAGCTTGGCCCTTTCAATGGTTTACGTACACACATACGGAAAAAAACAAACTAGGAAATTTTTAGTTGGGTAAAATTCTGTAGGCACGGTTTCATACATGCAGATAAAACAACAGTAGTAAGTTAAGTGTGTCTAATATACCTGTGAAATGACTATGAAATGTCAATAAAAGTTGTGACTGGTGATGCCCCATGGTGATAAGCATAAGATCTTGCTTATATTTTCCTTTGTTTAAATGCCATGAAGTTTGTCTACGACCGCCCTCCCCCCCTCCCGTATAAAAAGCCCAGAAAACAATAGCAAACCACATGGGACAGGGGACTTTGTTGTACAGTTGTCAGTGGGTCTGCTTGTAGTCACAGGTATACTTGTCTTTCCAGTAATGTGACCGCCCCACAGGATATTGATCATGGCAGGGATAAATGTGTGGTTATGTTGGTCATATAAATTGCGGCAAAATCAACCATAAAAATATGAACGTTGAAGATAACAATGCAAGGCATATTGAAAGATTATATTGACGTAAGTTAGGAAAAACACAAGGTATGTTGAGCATTTTGATAAGATAGCAGGGACCCCTGGTTCACTGCTAGTGGGGATATAAATGTACTAAATGATATCAAGTATACTAAATACCGGGGGACGGTTCATGAGTTTTATCAGTCCGACAAGAGTAAAGACAATACACTAGGGTGAGGAGGTACATGATGATGTACATCTCAATAGTGTGACAAAATGATGACTACGTAATCACAATATAAGTATTTGCAACCGGAAACTGGACTGAAGGCGAGAAACACATGTATGGTGAAAGCTTGCTGATAAAGTTGGCACACGTTCTTTCTTTCTTTCTTTCTTTCTTTCTTTCTTTCTTTCTTTCTTTCTTTCTTTCTTTCTTTCTTTCTTTCTCTTTCTTTCTTTCTTTCTTTTCTTTCTTTCTTTCTTTCTTTTCTTTCTTTCTTTCTTTCTTTCTTTCTTTCTTTCTTTCTTTCTTTCTTTCTTCTTTCTTTCCTTCCTTCTTTCTTTCTTTCTTTCTTTCTTCTTCTTTTGTCCAACATTTTCTCGGACACTATTACACGTAGAAACTCCAAAAGTGAAAAAAAAAATTTGAGTTCAAATTAAGCAAATTAAGGGTATCTGGAATTATTAAATGTTGAATATCTTGAAAACTATTATAGGTAGAGGTGCCATTCCAACGTCTATTTATATGTTTGTGCTGTAGGTGCATCCAATGGACCACAAAGAAAAGCTGTAGAATTTTGATTTACGCTAATTAGGGGCACTTCAAAAGTTTAAATATTGAGCCATTATAGGTAGAGGTGCCATTTTAACTTCAAAATGTGGGTTTATGCTGTAACCGCATCCAATGAACAAAAAGAGTTATATGTTTTTTTTATTTATGCCAATTAGGGGTACTTGAAAAGTTTAAACGTTCAATATCTTCCAGATTTTTATTGGTAGAGGTGTGATTCCAATTTCAATTCATATATTTTTTCGCTGTAGTCGCATTCAGTGCACCATAAATAAAAGTAAAATTTTAATTTATGCTAATTTGGGGCACATGAAAAGTTTAAATGTAGAATACCTTAAAAACTATTATAGGTAGAGGTCCTATTCTTATTTAATTCATAGGTTTGTGCTGAAGGCGCATCCAATAACCCACAAAAAGGTTGTCGCATTTAAATGTAAGATTTGGAGGCACACAGACAGTTGTGCTTTGGAGCAAATCTCCTTTTCTAGTTTTTGCTTGAATTAAAATCCAAAAGTAACCAAAGCTTTTATGAGTTTGGTTTTTTCATTCTCAACCGAACTGGGGTGTTATCATTTTCACATGCCGACCGTTGTAAGGCCAGAGACTCAGTTTTTTTGGCAATGCAGGGATGGTCATCTGACCAGTGTCCCACCAACCCATATTAACAACCCATGAATGCATCTGGGTTAGCGAATAGCTAGATCTCTCATGAAGACAGTGGCAAATGTCTCACAAAAACAGAGGCTTATTAGCTTGGTCATTTAATCGGGTATGGTGGGGGTATTTATAGTTTAAATTTATATTTTGTATAGGCACTGTTTGGCGTTGTTTGATATTGCTGTTAAGGTGGAGGCTGTGAAGCTAGTGCGCAGTGAGACTGACAATTTTGGATCGATATTACCCATTTAAGTTTTTCACAAGTACATTAAACCTTTATATTTTCTGATTACTACATATCCATAGATTTGTATCCATAGGGTATTTTTCGCAGGATTGGAATTTTTTTAGATTTTATAGCATTCTTTCTGACTTGGTAGGATTTTCACATTTTTCACACAGATGTTGCACAAAATTGTTCTTTTTTTAAGTTGAAATCATAAGAAATTTAAAATGTATCCATGTCTAGGATCGAATTCAATGGTGAGTCCTGAAATAGCATAAATAAAAAGTTATAAGATTTTTCATTTCAACTTAGTCCTGACAGGTTGTTCATTTTCTTTCTATAAATGGCTCCAAAAGTCACGGAAGGGGTTGTCAGAAAAATAATCTTGGGAACCGTTCCTGGATGTGGTATTTTGCTTTTGCTTTTAATGTGATAGGGCAATTCGTACGTTTGTGAGGCAAGATACAAATTGCAGAGGTTGAGCAAAAAACAGTTCTGAGAAAATCGCATTGAAAGAAAAAGTTGCCAATTCTTACGCATTTATGGCTCTAATATGACACATACTCATTTCTTCTGTCCCGTGTTTTAATTATTGTTTAAAATAAACTTGTTGCTTTACCTCTATGCTGTCATTTAAAAAAAAAGTATATTTTGTGGCTTGATTCTAGACTTTTTTAACTTGGGAACATCACACTTGGCTTGTTTGGGTGTGGGTTCACATGCGGCTTTCCATATTTGGGGCCCAGTAAGTGGATTGTACTAATTTGGTTTTACATCAATAGAGAATTTCAAAGTAATCAGAACAATGTTAGTGATTAGTCTGAACTAGCCCATTCTTATCTCCACAGCTAATGGTTTCCTGTACCCTATAAGTGATTGGTTTCCACGAGTCACGGACTAAAAACTGTGCAAACAATGACATGCTTCATTATCATGCCAATGCAAACAAACCCCATGTGCTCGGCACTGCTTTAACTTTTCAGTGTAAACAAAAGTTTTGAGATCAATTTTCTCATATAAATTTTATGTTCACACATCTGAGTTTTTGGGAGCATGTAGTTTAAGTATCAAATTATCCAAAAATACGAAAAAGTGATAAGAGGTTATCCAAAGGTGCTGACTTCAGATTTTCCACCTTAATTCACAGAAAAGAAGGGAGTCACGTGTAATCTGCGTAAATATGAATTTCCATGGATGTTCGATAATACATGTTATATCCAGTGAGAAACTGGGACCTGTGGGTTATAAATGAGATCCTTAAGCAAAATAAATCGCTTAGATGTAAAATTTGAGGTGGTGGAGGATTTTACAGTGGGTAGGTTAATCAGACACACTTCTCATGAATGTGCCTGGTGATTAAATATTTAAGTGTTTGTTCACAGAAAAGAAGGGAGTCACGAGTAATCTGTGTAAATATGCGTTTCCATGGATGTTCAATAATCCATGTTATATCCAGTGAGAAACTGGGACCAGTGGGTTATAAATGAGATTCTTTAGCAAAATAAATCGGGTAGATGTAAAATTTGAGGTGGTGGAGGATCTTACAGTAGTAAGGTTAATCAGACACATTTCTCATGAATGTGCCTGGTGATTAAATATTAAAGTGTTTGTTTGTAATTAGACAACTTTTGAGTTGAGAGAAAAACCGCTTGAAAAAAATCATCACATTTTTCATGTCTGAAAAATTGGCGAAATACGGATTTAAATCACCAAGAAGCTCCAAAAAATTACCAGTGG
>CAXHWN010001047.1:0-2500 GCA_964020975.1 Hermodice carunculata | reverse complement strand
GAACTCTTCTGAGAGAAGGTGCTGATCCTAATGCTGGAGTAACTTTTAGAGGAGCTTTTCATGTCACGCCACTGCATATCGCTGCTAACTGTGGTAATAGGGACATAGTTGTTATGCTTCTAAGTCACGGTAGTGACGTCAATGCTGCACATGATATGGATGATGTGTTGGGATTGACGGCATTACATTTGGCAGCAGAAGGTAATCAAGCAGGTATTGTACGTTCACTGATTCGTGCTGGATGTGACGTAAATGCCGCTACCAGTGAGGGATTAACAGCAGAAGCCATAGCTAAAAAATTCAGACACAGAAACGTCCTAAAAGCCCTTAGACTGAAACCCATGGATGCACAATCTGAGGCATAGGCATGTTTGGGGTATCAGGGTCAGTAGTCTTCATTTCTCAGGTGTAAGGCACGGTGGTACCAGTGGACAGTGTATATTTGGGCATTTCAGAGTATAAACACCCACACCAAGCATGTTGAGGGTGGGACACACGGGGGTAATGATAATTGTAACTCCAAGTCCCCTCGTGTTCTGAACTATTTTACAGACTGTTAAGCATGTAACTTAAATCAGGGTAGCAACTCACAAAACATTCACCATTTTGGAAAGTGTACGACACTTTTGTAGAAATCTGCGCTAGCCTAGTGTTAATTACAGTCACATTAATATTTAAGGTTTCAATAATCATGTCCATTTGAAAGATGGGCTACAACAAGAGTTATTTCAGTTTAAACTCTCTGTTATTTTTATCAGATGACGGACTTCTGAAAACATTCAACTTTATAAAATCACTTTTTGACGGTCGCATATGGTTAGATTAACAAAGTTAAAAAACATTTAGTTCTCGAACCGACAGTGGTTATCATGATATAGGGTTAGTTTGTTTCTATGGTCATTCTTTGTGGTTGTGGGAAAATGAAAATCGGTCAGTATGTCGTCGTTCCACATATATACTATACTTTACATAAAAAACATTACCAATTAAAGAAATTATCCAAGCAATCATTGACCCAGAAACTGTCCATTGAGTACTTTCGATAGGCTAGTTTTGAAGATTTAACTCTATTCATAATTTAAATGTTTTTAACAAAAAGCAAAAAAAAAAAAAAAAAAAAATCTTTAGCATAATCATATCAATGAACCAGAACAGAAGGCTATGTCCTTTCCTGATATCACGGTTTCTCTGCCACGAATACCTGCCTGTCAAGAAATATAAAAGTAATCATGTTATCCAATCCTTTTTTAGCTGCCTACATGTATATATTGTTAAGCCAGCTGACCACATTAATACAGTTTTGCAATATAGGTAAGCAAAAGTAAATTACAGAAATAGTTAAATCGTAAAGTTCTACGAATCTTTATTAGTTTCTAAAGGCGCCTACCCCAGTCGTCCATAACAGTAGAACTTGTAGTGACGATAAAGTAAAAAGGAGAAAGATCTGAAGTCTATGGTATCCGGTTTATCTCTGGAAATCATGCTGATGACAAACACAATGCAGTGAAACTGAAGAGGCTCATACTGACTATGCAGGATTTGTCTGAACAACGCATTAATGGCTCAGCAGATGTATCGCAGTAAACCAAACGACCTTCAACAGAGCAAACTCCTTTCCTTATGAGATACGTTGGCACAACTAAACACATGGGAAGAGAACAAAGATGTTATCTACACCCTGGTTTGCCTTAGAGGTTCCCCGGGTAAGACCTGTACAATCTTTGACAAGCTGTAACATTGATGGTATCGTACTTATGTCTGAACCCTTCATACCGCTGTAAAAAGCACAGGGCCAGTGCGAAGATTATTTACCATTATTGGTCCACTGCATTCAAAATTGAAACTGTACCCGAGAAGTGGGGTGCATTTTAGTCAATATAAACACATAAGTGGAGTAAAGATAGGTATTTGAATATACATACACAAGTAGGATGCTATCAGTAGCAAGGAATTACATTATATATATATATATATATATATATATGTTAATGTATTATTATTATTATTATTATTATTATTATTATTATTATTATTATTATTATTATTATTATTATTATTATTATTATTATTATTATTATTATTATTATTATTATTATTATTATTATTATTATTATTATTATTATCACCACCATCATCACCGGCGAGAGATATCTCAGTGTACACGTACATGCACGGTGATCATAGCAAGCTCCAGAAGTGTCTTCTCAATGTACATATAAATGTATTATAGCGGTATAATTGTATATATATATATATATATATATATATATATATATATATATATATATATATATATATATATATATATGTAAAATGAAAAAAAGTCAGTGAAATTGCTGAAGAAATTTACCCACAAATTAACCCTTTGGAAGGTAACAATTCAGATTATTTGGGAGATGTGTTTCTGGACTTGGACATTCGGATCTGAAATGACAGTTTTTCTTATTAAAGTCTATCACAAAATTCATGAGTTTAACTTTGAAGTAGCCAACTATCCGTT
>CAXHWN010001046.1:0-60705 GCA_964020975.1 Hermodice carunculata | reverse complement strand
CGCCTGTCTTCATACCTCTATGCTGCCAGTCTGCATTTTACTGTAACCTCGCAGTCTGTTAAACAGTCTCCCTTACCTTACAAACTTTCCCACTCAAATCACACAAAGGGCTCAATTTAAATTGTCGTTTACTTTATTGTTTTTACTTACATTTGATGTAAACAGAAACTAAACATCTTTTGTGAGACTGTAGATGAAGCCCCAACACAGTACAGTCTTCCCTTGGCACAAGTTGGGCGCAAAGCACCCAAATTGCACCAAGCAAATCTATAGATTCCATGTTATTCTGACCAGGAGAGGGTTAATTTTGGGTGACAGGTCTTTATTAATATGAATTGCCTTTCATGAGGAAGACATTTTTTGTGACACCGATGTCAATATGTTAATGAGTATTGTCCTTGCCCATGTCTTACGTCATTACGTCATGACGAGCTGCGGCACATGGCACGTGTCATGGGAGACGAGAGGAGTGGTTGCAGTGGGGAGATACTTGCTGGTGTGGTATGGTGACAACTCTATGTATTATAAGAATGTTTGAATAAACAGGTGATTGCCTGTACCTGCCGGTGTTTGTCTTATGGGTTAACAACTGACTCATCAAGATCAATAAAATGAAATTGATATGTAATACCTGCTATGTGACATTTCTATTGTCATGCCAAAGTTCTTATCAACGATTAATTTGCACCACACAAGCTTTTTTCCCACCTTGGGATACATATCAAAAGATTGGAATTCTTTAATGTAGTAGAAAATTACTGACTTTAGAAGGGAATATTTTGTCAATAATGACTATATTCAGATTGTTTTTCAAGACCTCACACACATCAAGTTTTCAATTTCAAAATACAAGGCAGTTGCTGGTTTCCTGACTGTTCTTTTGCCTTTTTTAACAATTCAGCAAAACTATGCATGTCTTTTTTTTTTTTTTTGCCTTTACAGCAATGACATGCCACTATAGGAAACCTGAGTTTCAAGTGCTTTAACTTTCAACCAGGATATCTATACCACATCAGTTTAACGCTTGATGTTCTACTTTATAAATTCTTTCTGACAATTAACCCTAATTTAATACTATAACATGGCTAGCCGGTCAGCAAAGTGTATGTAAAATAAAAGGCTGGAACAGAGCTGCCACCAGCAACAATGGGGCAAACATAGGGTCAAACAGAGGGCCAAACATAGGGCCAAACTACCATATATCATGGCTTTGTAATTAGTGAGATGGCTCTTGCTCATCACCATTCCTGGAGATACCCTGGAAGGTCAAAGGTCAAACTTCATGTACATGAAGCTCAATTGCATGCAACTGGATCGTGAAAACACTGCAAAAATTATGAAAGAATTTGAAATACAGTGGTCCCTCTTTTGAGCGACCACCCCTAGCGCCGACAAAAAAGCGGTCGTATAATGCAGGTGGTCGCTCATTGGAGGAATCGCATATGCACCACCTCAAATCCATGGTGGACTAGTCCAGGTACTTGGGTAGTAAGGTACGCAAATTTCTGCCACCACCAGGTCATCATTATCGATTACATATGCTTTGAAAAGAAATTATCATTTATCAAATTTAACAATTACAACCCATAAAATCTTTATTTCAATAAAGAACTCTTGTCTGGGTGCTGAAAGATGTGTTTCGCAACTTGAAAATATTTGCCAGTCTTGAGCTTTGTCATTTTCCCATTACGCTCAATCGGCCCGATACATCGCCGGGTACGGAGCCTTCGCTTGCGAAGTAACCAGCTTAAACTGTCATAAAATTGTTTTGACGGCATTACTCACTGTCTTAACTTTATTCTGCACATTCGGTGGAGCCTAACTCACTGTAATTCATAAGTTATGTATCAAAATAAGACTCGGCATTTTCCCATTGCCACCACGTGTGTTTTGGGTGCCATGTTGACCTCGTTCTGGACCGTGGGAAAAATGGATCTGGCATGCACTTTGTCAGTGTCGGTCTCACATGCTCAAGCAGGCAAGCATGTGTTTGATTGGGGTTCAAAGTGATTTTGATCTAAGTTTTCATCGTTCATTTTATAAAATATAGTATCATCAAACATGGTTCAATTGGAAATGAGAATATTAAATAATATTATTTCTGGGCTTTCCCCATATTTGCCACAGTTAGATTAGGTTTCGCATGCAAAAAAAGTTATGACCATGTGGCTCCGGTAAACAACGAAGATTGTTCCGGTCGCTTCCGGCAACCTCCGTCGTGCATTCAGATATCAAGCATTTCAAGATGGATGATGTGAACGAACAGGAGTTGAGTGGGAGCGATAAAGTTCCCATCACAAGTAAATTTCTGTGGATCATTATGAAGTTTAGCTCAGAAAACAATCCATAATGTCCCAGCATACAGAGAAAGAAAAAGAAATATGATGGCCGAAATCCTCTTGAGTCGAGATCCACTATGGAGAGGCCCGATACATGCGGAGTAAGCCACATTCACTGCCGTTGTAAAAATATAAATAAATGGAAAGATCCTACACTCGTGAGGAGGAATAGATACTGATTGATCAAATTAAAAAGTTGTTTAAGGAAATTTACCGTAGAAAAAAATCCATTATTACTTGCACTCAATAAATTTGACAGGAACCATGTAAATTTTAGAACAATGGATGAGTTGCATGCATGTATTTCGTTGGCAGACTTGAGGTGTAGTGGCTGGATATGGCTTAAATTTGTGTTATGCGTTCACAAAATCGGTTCATTTTGCATGGTCGCTGGTCGCGTTTTACAGGTGGTCGTTCATAAGAGGTGAATTATTAAAGAAAAACAACTTTGGTGACCAAATGTGATCATTCAAGCAGGTGGTCGCTCATAGGAGGGGTGGTTCAAGACAGGGACTACTGTACCAGGAAAGTAGAAATACCCCTAAAATCCCAAGGGTTAACCCTGCATTTTTAACCCCTTGCAGACCAGTCAGTACCTTTCGTCAGCAGACAACCTTCAGAACACCAGATCATTTCTAGTAATTTTTAATGGGCAAAAAATTGCATGCGGATGCAGCTAGTATGCGGAACTTGGTTTCTATGGGTTACAATATTGTTTTCAGAATAAAACAGAAACAGGGTGTGGTACATGTGCATGCAGGACCACACATGTAAATATGGGGGTATAAGTGAGTGTATTACTGTACTATCACTTTTAGACACCCGGGTTGCTCAGAAACTTCAATTGAAATGATGTTCAATTGCAGACCTATAATTCTGAAACATTTTAGCTGCACCAACTGGTAAATCTTCATAACACATATGATTTTCTAATATTTCAGAACTTTCTTATTGTAAAAATGCATGGGCAGGGGGGCACTTAATAAGACAGGGGCACTTATGAGAGATAATATGGTACTACTATTGAGGCATTTTGCATTCCAATCCAAGCATCTGCCATAAGGCATCATCACAGTAATCGTGGGTTTGATGGCCCTAGATATGGCTGCCACAGTGATAGTTGTAGTCCAGGTTTTAACCATAAGTATAAGTGGTATATTGGTCAAAGACATAAGAAATTTAATACTGCTATGTGCAATTGTACATGCAGACAGACAGCCAATTTGCTGTAATTAGACTCAACCAACCAATTATCAAGAACTATACACAAGTGCTAGGCCACAAGCTCTCCATATGTGAAATCAATGGGCAAAGCCAGTTGTCCTTCAATGTTGATGCAATGGTCATTTGGACAGAGAAACTTTTATTTTCTTTGGCCTCAAATAAGATGGCATTGTATCAACAAAGTTAAACAAGCTGATAATATGTAACAAAGTGATGATACATTCTTATCCAGTAATTGCACAGGTATTGTAACCTTCTTTTCAGTTATTGTAAAGGTATTCTAAACATGTATGTTTTTTTTCCTTCATCATTAGACCACTGTTATTAGATTATCTTGTTGCCAGGAACAACGCCAACTCAACTGATGCCAAATCCCTATTTTATGAGCTACAGTTGTAATTGATTGGTCAGTCGACTCCTTCAAATCAAGGCTCAGGGTAAGCTTAATTTACTCCAAGTCAGTTTCCGTATACAGTATAAACATCAGCTCTAACAAGAGCTGTTACCCAACCTGATATACTGTATATTATAACAAATAAGATGAATCAAGAATGTTGCATGGGTATATAGGTCAACCAGCCAATGAGGCCCAGCATATGGCAGGTGGGATCATGAATCGGGTATCTTTCTTCCGTATACTGTTGACACACGTACTCTATTTTGCAAACATTAGTTTTATTCTGTGACTTTCCTTTCAATTTAATTCATTCCTCGACCTCCATAACAACCATTGCACTGGAAAATATTTTTGGTGGATGATGGTCTGTAAAGTGATACAACGATGGTCCTCTACATACACAACCCAAACAGGGGGGAAATATATTGGATATAATTATCTGGTTGCAGTATTCCCAGCATGATGCCAAAGACAGGTGTCCACTCAGTCCAAAATTAATCACTGAAAGAGTAAAAAGGGGGCACCCCAAAATTCAGCCCTGCAAGATATAAAGAGGGCAGCCCAAAATTGAGCACTAAAGGGTTAATGTGGGGGGGGGCCCAAAATTGAGCACTAAAGAGTTAATGCAGACAATCCAAAATTGGTCACTAAAGAGTTAAAGTGAGTAACCCAAAGCTAAGCACAGAAACCACATTCCAAAAGCCCTGGAGGGTGTCCTGTTGTATGCATCTACAAGAGATCTATCGGGTACAATTCCATAGGTTTGAAGTGGATCTGCCATGTGATTTTATAGAAAACTATCTAAACAAGTTTGTACACTACATGGTGTTATATTCATCATCTTGTACTAGTCTTTTAACAGTCATTGGATAATTTAGAAATTTTGTAGATTTTCCACAAAATATGAGAAATAAAAATAAATAATAATAATGATGAGGATGATAATAACAATAATATAATAAGATTTTTCTGAATCTATGCCCCCCTGGCCTCATTTATAATAATAATAATAATAATAATAATAATAATAATAATAATAATAATAATAATAATAATACAATCAGATATTTCTGAATCTATGCACACACCCCCCCTCATTTATAACCTTCGTAACCACAGGTCTCATTTGGGAATGACCTTAGTTCATAAAAATAGGCTATCACTGTGACCCAGATACTTGACCTAGTGACCTACTTTTATGTATGAAACACCCTTGTGTCCAGATGCACAGGTGTGTAAAGTTCTGATTCTATTAAAGTTAAAGGACAAAAAAATTACACCCCTGACATAGAGTGTAATGTAGTTTGACATGGTTGTATCACCCTGACCTAGTGACTTAGTTTTGTTTAATGACACACCGTTTGGTCAGGTAGGTGTGTGTGTGTGTGTGTGTGTGTGTGTGTGTGTGTGTGTGAAGTTTAATGAAACTGAGGTAAATAGTGGAGGAATTATAGCCCAGACACGGTTTTACAAGGATAGGTCACTGTGACCCAGATACTTGACCTAGTGACCTACTTTTGTTTCATGACACACCCTTATGTCAAGATACACCTGTGTGTAAAATTTCATTAATTTAAGTTGAAGGAAAAATGAATTATAGCCCAGACACGAATTGCGGATGGACGCACGGAAAAAAGCAATTGCTATGTGCCCCTTCTACGGTAGGAGGGGGGCATAATAATGAGAAAAAAGTTAATGCAGCACGAACATTTGAACACACTTTGTCAAAACCAAGCAAAGGTAGATCCCAATCAAATTCAAGGATGTGGTGGACATGGAGCAGGAATGCAGCGAAACCCCCCACATACAGATTGTATTTGCACATTAAGATAAAATTTAAGCCTTTTCAAAATGATTATTTTCAACACAAAAAGTGGAATTCCTGTGAAAGGAGAGAAAAGTTATATCCCTGCAAATTTGAAGAGGATTGAACCAACAATTATGAAGAAAGCTGAAGCTGTGAAATTGTTCATGATGGTTTCTGTCCATTAATAGCATTGTGACTCTTCACCCAGGGTTTCAAAGCAAACCCAGGGTAGAGTTACAGACTGCAGGCCTTGTTCTTGTCCCAAAGATAAAGCAGTTTTCTTTCCTTATATCAGGGTTGTACAGTAGAGGCATATCCTATCAAAATATTTTTATAAATATTCATTGGTAGTGAACAGGATTAAGAAGTCCTATTGGAATAGCCACCACATCTTAAGATGACTTAATTCCTTTCTGGTGCTTATAGTTTTTGGTATGTTGCTTACAGCATGTTGACGCATGACAACGGTGGACTGATTGACCTCCCATACAGACTCAGCTGACTGCCAACTCAGCTGAGCTAAATGTGCAAAAAATTTATACTGAATTTAATCAACTGATGTATAAAACACGCAAATAGGGGAAAACGCCTTTGTCGACAATCGCAGAGACAGATGGCAACAGGCAGGAAATTGTTGTCAATTTCCCACTGTTAGGTTAAAACAACACTCTACAACTAAAATATTGATGGCGATTGAAGAGGCTTCTAAGGTGTTGCTGGGAACCACGAAGGAAGCACTGATATTTCACTGTGCTCTAGAGTATCACATATCACTGTCAAATATGTCCTGAGCAGAAGAACATACAAAGAATAACCCAGGGTGTAAAGGGCCACATATATCAATGTTCTAAATCAGAAAAGTATATAGAGGCGGTCAGTCAATGTAGCGGCAAACCATGCTTAACTGTCAATGTTTGTTTTCAGAATTGCCCATGCTGTAAGGGGCCATCAATAACTGTCGAGTATTTCACAATAACAAAAGTACCGTGTATCCAGGTAATATTCTGAGCATATGAGCAGTAGATTAAAGGTCAGAATCTTCAAAGGTAACAATGAACATGAGAGCAATTTATGCCATTGTGGACCATACATTAATTAAAACTGTCAACATTTTCAAGAGGCACAGTACCAGACAGAGCCCTCAATGAAGTCATGGCCATCAATCCTTGTCAGCAATTTCTATGGCATGGTAAGAACTTATTGTTCAGACCTCATCAGAATCCACAGGCGGCAAACTGCTACTGTCAGCTTCCACAAATGAAATGCTACCACTGCAACTGACAGTGACAACAAAGGCACAGGAATGTGCAGGAAACGATGATATATCGCAGATTTAACATCCACACAATGCAACTAGGATATTTACCCTCATATTTACATGTATGCAGCTGTTATTTTTGTTTTACGGGAATTTTTAAAAACTTTGGTGGAACTACCACATTTTGTGCCACTTCTATATTTCATGGTACGGCATATGCTGGCTTTTGATCATTACGCCCCCTGCTGGATACCTTAGTAGGTCATAGGTCAAACTTTTCCGTTTCCTATATCCAGACATGCATGTAGAACTAGGTCAGATTACTGAAGAAGTGCAAATATGCCATGAAATTAAGAACACTGAAAAATACAGATGGATGACCCTACCTGGATGTTCTGCTGCCCAACAGAGTGTATACCTGGACTTCATACAAACTTTTCATTCATTTTTTTTTTAAACTTTACTAATAAATTTCCAAACAAGGGTATACCCCTGAAAATTGTATATAAGAACAGTAATTCTTGAGTATACATGTAGGTCATTCAGCGATCCGGTACCAATACAGCATTTCAGTTACAAAGGTATTTTACATTTTTCACTCCAGAACTTGATTTCTCTTTGAAGTTTCTTTGAAAGTTATACTACTTTATGACAGCAAATATCAAACTCCACCATATACTCTTAAGGTGGAGGCTGTGAAGCTAGTGCGCAGTGAGACTGGCAACTTTGGATCCATATTACCCATTTAAATTTTTCACAAGTACATTAAACCTACATATTTTCTGATCACTACATATCCATAGATTTGTATCCATAGGGTTTTTTTTGAGATTTTATAGCATTCTTTCTGACTTGGTAGGACTTTCACATTTTTCGCGCAGAAGTCGCACAAAATTGCATTTTTCAAGTTGAAATCAGACGAAATCTAAGACATATATCCATGTCCAGGATCAAATTCAATGGTGAGTCCTGATATACCATAAATAAAAAGTTATAAAATTTTTAATTTAGTCCTGACAGATTGTTCATTTTCTTTCAGATG
This sequence comes from Hermodice carunculata, assembly GCA_964020975.1. Lineage (NCBI taxonomy): Eukaryota > Metazoa > Annelida > Polychaeta > Eunicida > Amphinomidae > Hermodice > Hermodice carunculata. The sequence goes on along the minus strand of CAXHWN010001046.1, from coordinate 52,638 downwards.
AAAAGCTTCAAAAGTCATGCAAGGGGTTGTCAGAAAAAGAAAATCCTGGGAACTGGATATGGTTTTGATGTCCGTTAATTTTAATGTGATAGGGCAATTCATATGTTTGTGAGGGGAGATACAAATTTCAGAGGTTGAGCAAAAAACATATCCGAGGATATTCCTCCTGTGCAAACAAAGACATGCTTCATTATCATGTCCATGCAAAAAAAACCCATGTGCTCGGCACTGCTTTAACTTTTCAGTTTAAACAAAAGTTTTGAAATCAATTTTCTTATAAAAATTTTATGTTCACATATCTGAGTTTTTTGGGAGCATGTAGTTTATGTATCATACTATCAGAAAATATGAACAAGTGTTTAGAGGTTATCCAAAGGTGCTGACATCAGATCCTCCATCTTAACAAAGCTATAACTGTGATAACTCAAGACATCCAATGGAAAAGTTGATCTATATTTTCCAGGCATATGGAGCATCTGTTGCTGATAAAAAAAGGGATCATGATGGTTTCATCAGGCTTAAAGTTTGTACAATTCTCTTTGCTATATTCCCTTATGTTAACTTAGGCTCATAAAGTGAATAATTTTCCCAGTAAGAGCTAGCTAGGCCCTCTGGTCGCTGAGTCGTATTTCGTACATAAGGGCCATATGATGTTCATTTCTCACAAAATTAGCTTTTTTTTAAGAAACTTAAGTTCACAAATGCCAAACTGATATTCATTTAGTACTTCCCAAGCCATATATTAAGAAAAAAAGTCACCTGCCTTTAATAAGTATTTTTAATTTCCAAAATATTGGTAATATCCCGCTTGTTCCCACAGGTACCGACCCGCATCTCGAAATATCCCGCCAAGCGAGACTAGGCTATCAGGTATGCTGTACTGGTGGGAAATTAATATGCATATCTCCTATTAAGGCAGATGCCAGTTAATCCACACGTGTGCCTCATCAGTTCATGTTTATCAGTGATACGAGGGTCTTTCGGGGAATCAAATATTGCATATAATATGCACAGTTTGCGTTCTGCTTTTTTTAAGGGATACATGTATGTTAGCAGCATGATCTGCCACTTTGTATTTTCGAAACTCCCACTTATTTCGAGAGTGTTATCCATGTTGGATGGACCAATGCAGCCCACACACCTAGCAGCACTTTTCACAAAAACCTCCCACTGCCTTTGTTGAAATGACTTTGGAGTCCCTCACTTATATGTATCTACGTACATGTTCAATTACTCTGGCCATTAACTATGAAATTACTAAGAGAGTGCTGAAATATGACAAACAGAGAAACCAAGAACACAATGTAACAGTGAGCTAGATTAAAGACCTCGACGGTAAATACCAGCATGTTAACTTTCGATGAAGATCATACGGAACTCAATCATCTCTATGTCCACTTGTTGCATGATACTGGAACAGGGAGGGTCTGCCTGCAATTTCGATATGGAACCACATGCAGGAACAATTGACAGTCACCCTATAGTAACACAAGCTACATAAAATGGTCAAAACTCTTATTCCAGCTATATGCACAATATTTACAGGCATTTTGTCTGTATTATCTTTCTGACTACTTAATCAACATTTGAGCCAGTGTAAAGTGGATGGAAATGACTGTACTCTCCCTGGCAGGCACAGAGATCAGGCAATATTTGTGAAGTAGATAGACTGCTTTGTTTCATCTGCAAGAGGAACGCGACTGTGTCAACAATCTCAAGTGCATTATAATTATCTTCAAACAATCATCCTGCGACAGTGTTGACAAACTACTGAGTCTGTACAGCAAAAGTAAAGGCAGGATTGGCAGCAAGGTGCAAAAAACAAATTACGGCTTCTTTTTTGAGCAGTGGCCTGAATTATTTATGTGGTATCTTCATGCTGGCAAGGTTCAATCCTGCATCGTCATGCTGGTGACGTCCCTTTAAAACTCAGGAACCAGACCTCTGGATATGCAATGTCTAATTCCCTGTCCCACAGGTACGTGGAACCCTCCCATCACTGAAAGACAATGAACTAATGATGCATATGGTGGTCACTGGACGCCCCAACTTGGACATAGGTTTCGCTTGTCAGAATTAATTTAGACAGGGCAAGTCAATACGCAAGAATGAACAAAGATGTGATTTATACCCTGGCTGGCCTGTGAAGTGGTCACAATTAAATCCGCACAATCTTTAAGCATGCATGTGGAAACCATCATGAACCACAGTCTCTCCAAGAACAACCGTGTTACCCAAATATACCCCTTGGAACAGCACAAAGCTCTTGGTTTAAACCCATCACAGTCAGAGCAAGACCCAGCTAATAGTTTCCTTGAAAGGGTTGGGTGTGTGACCCATGCCAAGGAAAGCTGTTGACCTGGACTAAACTGTTGACCTGGACTAAGCTGTTGACTTGGACTAAGCTGTTGACCTGGACTAAACTATTGACCTGGACTAAACTGTTGACCTGGGCCATGCTGCCATGATAAGTCAGCTACATATCATCATCAAAAAGTTTTCTGTTGATGAGAAATTTAAGTAAACAACAAGAGGGCTGTGTGAACAGCCCATGCTCAGCTGACCTAGACATTCATAACACTTGCAGCTCTGTTAAGGACAGGTAAGACACCAAAAATAAATCCCACTTTAGTCAATCCTAGCTCAAAATGTATTTGCGTTAGGATAACATATCATATATGTGTGTACTTGTCATACTCCAAAGAATTTATATGTTCCGTATTTGGGTGTCTGTGATGTTAATTGTTGAATAAACAATTGAAAGTTGACCGCAAAGCATCCACCCCATAAATGTCGATATAAGTCACTAATTATTTGTGATAAAATCATAATTACACTTGTATCTTAATCCTGACATATTGGCAACAAAAAACGATCCTGCGATTTTTTATGTTTGGTTTCGTTTTTCTGTTATCCATCCTCAAAGTTTGACGTTTCAATTTTCCCTTTGATTTTCAGGATGTTCATTTTCTTCATTTCATAGAAAAAGAACGAAGCAAAATTTAGAAAATCGCTGAATTGTTTTTGCAGTTCAGACATTAAAGAATCGAAAGCCGTTAACCGGATTAAATTTCGCCCAGCCGTTTTCTTGGAATAGCCGTTCTTATGTGGGGCTCTCGTCCTATTATCCTTTCTGAGAAAACAAGCTTCAAAGGCCTTTGATGTTGATCATTTGCCTCTGATACAATACCATTTGCTCAAGTTGAGTTGATATTTGTACAAAACGTAGCAAACATCGTCCCTGAACATTTGGGGAGGTTGTCAATCAATTCTTGGCCAATCGCATGAATAAAAGAGCCTTTGAAGTACGGAAAACATAATTCAGCGATCTGTCAAACGGCGATAGCGACAGTCTGGTTTCAAAGTGTGACGTCATGGAGGCGGCCCTTCCGGCCCCGTGACCTCAAGCCTGGCAACGAAAGTTGTGTTGCCTTGCTTCGGTGGGGCGGCCTACGGCCGCTCGTGGTCAGTGTACGGATGGTGGGTTGGGTCTTCCGCCCCCTGCCTCTTCGCCCCGTTTTTAGGGATAGTGTTTTATTGTATTTACTCGTCTCCTATCTGTATACTTTATGTAGTTAGCTTGTTAGACTTATCTTTACTACACTTTACTTAGTTAGCTTGTCATTATTTTGTAGTTGTTTTCTCAATGAGTTTCATTTCTCTTTCCAACCTGAGCTTTGTAACGCTAGTTTGTGTGTTGTTTTCTCTTGTGTTCAGGTTTATGCTTATTTCAATTTGTTTATTTGCACTTTTATTTCCTCATCCCTGGGTTCCGATAACGTATTATTATGTACGTGGGTATCGTTGATCAGGGTGTCAGTTTTTTTCCCCCCGCCTGTTTTTGGTGTGAAGGACCACTGGGTTAATCCATCGCGGCAAGGCCTTTGAAGTTTGAAGGGACATCGTCTGACGATTCCCGCTCCTCTTGAACATTTAAAATCTCCCTTCATTAGAACGCAAAACAAGCAAGAATATCTATAAAGTAAACCACTTAGGCTATGATATGTTACCATGTTTGCATCTTTTCCCTGCCCACAAGCATACTTTTGGCATGCTGCCTTATTTCGCATTGCCGCCCTGATACCACTCTCTTTTTGCCATGGGCCGTTGCTACCTGCAGTCACGTGACAAGCTGTTAAGTATGATTGACGGGTGGCATTGTTCCGTCTGGCGGCTGAAAACCAAAAGAATGACACATGGACGTTCGGATGTCCACATGCCTGTGTGTTTTTTGGCATTTTTCTCATATTTCTACTTTAGTTAAAAGCTCAAAATTTTGACAACTAATAGAAAGGACATTCATCTTGTAAAAACCGCTAAAATTTCAAAATCGGCCATGCAAAGGTTTTTGGTGTCTGAAGTGTCCTTAGCTTGGGATAGGATCAAGGTCACCCATGTTCTGAGTAGGTCTGACCTTTATAGAACAGTAACATGTGCAACATTAAGCTTTCAGTTCAAGTAGTTCTCGAGTTATAGTGAAGAGTTAAATTCATGTATGTTGCACTGTGACCCCAGAAACAAGGTCAAGGTCACTCATGTACTACTTTCATAGAGAAACATTAACATATGCAACACCAAGGTCCTACCTGAAGACAGATCTCAAGTTATCAAGTGAATAGTAAATTTCAGGTCAGTTGTCCTGTGACCTTTGGAAATAAGGTCAAGGTCCAAACATCACTGGAGCATGACCATTTGCACAAATAGGTAGACACTTATAAAAGGTACATCCCTACAAAGTTTGGCACCAATCTGGCCAAAATTATTTAAGTTATAATCATTACAAGAAATTCATATGTTAAACTTTCCTATTAAAACTTTTTTAAAGATTTTCGAAAAAATCATAAAAAATTTTTAAAAAACCCACTGGATTGTGACCATTTGAACAAACATGGTAAAGACTTTTTAACATTTTGCATAAAAATAAACAAAATTTTTTTTTTAAATTCAAAAATCTCTGGGCCGTGACCATTTGAACAAACTAGGTAGGGACCCACCCAAGGCACATCCCCACCAAGTTTGAAGTGGATCTGGCCAGCACTTTTTGAGAAGTTGAAAATATAAATTGTTGACAAATGACAGACGACGAACGGAGGACCATAAGTTAAGCTCAGCTGACTGACAAGTCAGCTGAGCTAAAAAAAAAAGTTGCAAACGGTGAGCAAGAAATTACATCAAGGAACCTTTGTGTGATTTGAGTAGGAACACAGTTAAGCATTTTTCCATCCTTTAAACCTGCTGACTTGAACTGACCCCACTAGTATAAAAATTAATTCTGTTGTCAATTTTTAGCAGGGGATTTTCAGTTACTTACATTTAAAATGACCATATAAGTTTCACACCAAAGCCCTGGAAATTCATCCAAAGAACCCCAATTTGATCCTCTCAAAGTCAACATCACTGCCAGTTTGGTGATTATCTTAAAGCAATGGGTCACCTGTACCAATTTATTATCTGAAGTTCAAGATAACAACATGTTTAGGTCAATATGCCCTTGAACCTGTGTCAATTCTCTGAAGGTCAATAGATCGATATTACCCTGTGTCACAGTCTTAATTGACTCTCTCGATCTGTATATTTCTCAACATGCTCAACTCACAGCCAGAACAACATGGTCACTCTTTGCCCTTGCAAACATTGATTCCCCCCAGGTCAAGGTCACTGAGCAAGGTTAGAGGTCACTTCATACCTCCTGCAAACAAGACTGTCCTACAGACTATGACCACGCACTCCACAACTTTCCCCAGCAGCCGGCAAGAAGCTATAATCTCCAAGCTGTCAGCATGAGCCTCAAAATAACCCATGTTCCGGACCTGTCCAGACGGTTTGTACCGAACCTCTTTTATTACCTCCCTGCCACATTTACTGTCTGTGTAATGGTTTTATACCTGTTACCATTTGACAGCCTCCCCTAACTGTAGTCCATGGCAGTGTCAGACCACATATTTTTTTACCACAATGCAAACAGACAGACACACTTACCAGACACATGTAATATGTAACTTAATTGGATCACATGCAGTACTACCAGACGTAGCTAATGCACAGTTTTATTAACCTTTTCCACCTTAAGTAGCTCCATGAACCAGCTACTAGTTAAATGTTGTCTGCTTCAATGATATTTTCATTAATTTTAGATTTGAAAAAAAAAAAAAAAAAAAAATGCAATCAGAGATTGCTAGATCTTTGAAACCCCACCCCACCCCCACTCTGTGACCTTGGGATTTGAGTCAAGGTGATCCATCTTGGAACTTGTCTCAGATCTTATGTAGGATTAAAACCATGTGCAATAAGAGAGGTACAGTGGTCCCCCTCTTATAAGGCCCCTCTCACCAGAGGCCACCCATCTTGCAAGGCCAGCATTCTGTGCAGAAAGTATGGTATTTCCATTATATTCTCCCCTTCAAAAAAGGCCACCACTCTCATAAGGCCACTTTTTGGCTGCTTTTAGAGTGGCCTTATAAGAGGGGACCACTGTATACATTTAAAACTTTTCGTATAGTTTAAAAACCAAATTCACTAAAATGTCTCTTTGACCTTGGGAATAAGGTCATGGTCATCTATCTTCAAACTCCTCAGAGACCTTATCTAAGCCTATAAGCAAGTGCAACATCAAACCCCTATGCACCAAACTTTTCAAGTTATCATATGAAAACCAAGTTGACAAAAATGGCTCTGTGACCTTGGGAATTGGGTCAAAGTCACCTATCTCTGAACTCATATCAGACCTTCGGTACTATAAGCATGTGCAATATGAAAGCCACATGCAAAAAACTTTTCAAGTTATTGCATTAAAACCAAATTCACTAAAATGGCTCTGTGACCTTGGGAATTAGGTCACAGTCATCTATCTTTGACTTCGTTCAAGACCTTATACAGCACTATAAGCATATACAATATGAAACCCCTATGCAATAAGCTTTTCAAGTTATCATGAAAACCAAATTCACAAAAATTGGCTCTGTGACCTTAATAATTGGGACAAGGTCACCCACCTTCAAACTCGTTTGAGACCTTATACAGTACTATGAGCAATTACAATATAAAAGCTCTACACAAAAAACTTTTCAAGTTATTGCATTAACCCTTAAAGGGTCACGTCATATTTTGTACCAGTAAAAATGAAAGTAACAATTTTCATTGAACACAGTGCAGTGGGAACAGTTTTCTTTGAAGCATACCAAAAGTATTTATCATTGTGATGGCTGGAATGCCAAGTTTTATTACGTGCAATAAATTGCTAATAGTCAAGTGACTGGTTGCCGTGGAAACCACTTTAATCACATATAAATGGCAAAAAATCATTAAAAATCTGCTGAATTAGAGAACCAAGTATGTCATTTTATGTGAAGCACCCTTTTCTCCAAATATGCTGGGTATTTTAATAACTTGAGATACAAACTTTCAGTAAACTTAGAAAATAAAACATAGATCACATGACCTGTTTCCATAGCAACTACTTAAATATTGCTTGTACTTGGCTAAAAATTGGAAAAGTGTATTTTTACATAGATCTGCAGAACCGGTAAGAGGCAGCTACTTTGCATAACAAATAGTCACCATAAGTATTCCTAGATTATGTTCCAGGTTAAATATTCTGCACGAAAATGACAGAAATAAAACAACACTGCTGTATCTTTATGAAAAATTTGTGTTTTTTTTCCCACATTTGAATCTGTTGCCATGGAAACAAAGTGTGATCGGATTCACAATCACATGTATGAGGCCTTATACTGATATGTAGTTTGCAAATGTGGATGGCGTGCATGCATAGTTACATGTAATTATAGAGTCATTTATTACAATGCAAAAGACCTTTGGTATTGGCTGCCTATCACAATCTCTGAGACAGACAACAATATTTATCATGTATCTGCAACCATAGGCCTAGATCATAAACCATCCCGCATATTAGAATACAGTGCTGGAAATAGCTGCTACCTCTGCAAAGAGAGAACTCAGGATTATTTTAAACGTGTTTCTAATTTGCTTCCTAAAAACACTTTGTCCACTGGCATACATACAGCTGTATTTACAGCTTTTAGGAATTGGTTGGAGCAATCTTGAGACCCCTTTAGCCTGGCAGGACAGCCGCCCCTGGTGATCTTGCAAATAATTCAAGCTCACAGCATGACTGTTGAACTTAGCCAAGCTTTGAATGAGATGCTTCTGTCACAACTTCCATGATAGCAGCTTAATTATTTCATACATTACTAAGTCGCAATGATGAAAATATGACCCCTGGTGACCTTGAAAATAGGTCAAGGTCACTGAATGTCAAATTCTGCCGAGCACCTAATGAGATACTTCTCATGTACACGCAAGTTTCATGATAGGAGCTTAATTTGTTTAAAAGTTACTGAGCTAAGGTAATGGATGGAAGGACAGATGGATGGAAGGCGGGACAGCCACACACACAGATGTACATTACGATAATACCCAGCAGGCCATTAAGGCCAAGGGGGTGAAAATAGGTCTTGAAAACTTTCCAAAACTGGAAGCTACAAAATAGGAAACTTAAGAAGTATGAAAGTAAAGAGACAATGTAAGTATATAAGACAAAAGTATTCAGAGCATGTATATGGTTTAAGGTATGTCCACGTGTTTGTGTCTGTCTGTGTGCATGGCCCATATATACACCCTATCCTTGCTGACCTTGTTACATGTCTCTAGACCATCAACAATGAATGCTCCCCAAGGCAAGCAAACAGATGACGAGTATGTTTTTATACAATGGTCTGAAAAACTGGTGGGCATGAAGACAGTGGTGGCACTTATAATTAAGCCTGAAGTATCGGGTTGGGATACACGTGTGAGTGCCCAAACCCCAAGCGTCCCCCGCAGAAACAGGAAGCCATTCAGAGCTATCAGTTTCTTCCAGCACCACACAAAGACAAGAAATAAATTCCTGTCCTCAGTTCTTGTGATATCCTCGATGAGACATAAATCCTGTTTTGGATGTCCAACTGCTAAAGGATTTCCTCCAGACTGGCCATTTGATATACTACCATACAGATGCAATACATCCGTCAGGCCCGCCATCCCATAAACTCCTTTTGATCAATCAGCGAGCAGTGCTAAAACGCTCATTTCTCATTGTCTCGGCACTCACAGTTAATGGGCAGTGGATGCGGTGTCATCTATGGCACATCCTTCATATGGGAAATAGTCCCTCAAAGAAAGCAAAACATTTCCTTCGACTTTGTATGAATTTGCTGACACCTTGCGCTGAATGACATTTCTAGGCAACCTGTTTCTGTTTCTCTTTCTGCTTTCCACTTTTTTGTGTACTCAAGTGTATTGCAGATATGGGTGGTGTGTCTTGTGGTCCATGTGATGGCCTAGCTATGAGATGTAGTTACACTGTCAGCCAACAATCTGGAGCTCTTTGAGACTCTGAGAATATATTGTCTGTCACAGTGGTACTTGCAGTTTCAGATTCACTCGTCTCCCTGCATACGGGTCTCTCATGGCAGAATAATTGGTCCTATTAACAGGCAAACTGAGAAAATAGATGGCAAGTATGTGCCTTAAGATGTTAACTGGCTGGCATAAACATCAGTTAAGTCACCTTTATCCTATATATCAAAACACAACAGAACAATAAAACTATTCGATCTTGCCCCCACCAGATACGTTATCAATGTTGTCAGTATGGAGCAGTACCCATACACGAAGTGTGGTACCAATATACATAAAGTGAATATGGTATCAACAATTATGGTACCAATATAGTAGTATGGCACCAATATACAGGAAGTGGGTATTGTATGTGCCATGTACCAATACAGCTGGCATGGTACCAATACAGTGGGTATGGTACCAATATAGTAGTATGGCACCAATATGCAGGAAGTGGGTATGGTATGTGCCATGTGCCAATACAGCTGGCATGGTACCAATACAGTGGGTATGGTACCAATATAGTAGTATGGCACCAATATGCAGGTAGTGGGTATGGTATGTATCATGTAACAACACAGCTAGTGTGGTACCAAAACAGTGGGTATGATACCAATATAGTAGTACTGTATTTGTGTCATTTTGTCCAGAACCACTTTCTAGTAGTCGACATTAACCTATTCCACAGTATGAACTTTTTACTCTCCATAAGCTAACCAGTGTCACTGTCTAACCTATGTATAAATAAGGAAGTACTCTTGTCCATATTGCACACGTTCTTCTGTAGAATTTTGACATAGGCTGTATTAGCCCAAATAAATTAAAGGGTCTTCAGCAGGTTACTACCCAGAATACGTTTCGGAGCCTATGGCACATACATACAGGTGGTGAGTATGGTACGTGCCATGTACCAATACAGCTGTTAATATTAGTACCAATACAGTAGTATGGCACCATTATACAGGTAGTGGATATGGTACTAATACAGCTGGTGCACAAAAAGTGATCTTTGCATTTAATTGGGTTTTCTTTGGTTGTGTGACAGCAATTACATATGATCTATGATGCCAAAAAATATGGCCACTTAATCATGAATTGCTGTGTCTGTAGGCAGCTTTCGGGGCCTCTAAAAGTTGGACCAAACACTGCGAATGAAAAACAAAAGCATATTACAAGGGAAGGAGTTAGCTGGAAGCTACAAGACAGATATTACTGTTCGGATGTGCTTCCAAGAAATTTATCAAGTTAATGAACTCATCCAGCTATACATCTGGATATGTCTGCAACAGATAGTTACTAACATTGAGCTATTTTCAACTGTCAAAAGTATGCCCGTTTATCGCTAAAAATGTTTGTGTTCATATTTTGAAAAAAAGCAAAGATACTAAATTAACACTTTCCCACTCAAAGTGGCCAAAACTAAATGTTGACATGATCGTCTGCTGTAATATTTTTGATAAATTCCAACAGTGATGAAAAAAAATTTGAATAAGAATTATACATGGAACCTACCAAGATATTTATGGAGCCCAGTTTTCCAGCCTTCCCTGGCATGGGTCAGATACTAAGAAAACATGACAAACGTCAGGGAAAACTGTTGACTCAATCTTCACTTCAGGCGGAATGGGTTAATACACTTTTTACAGTACAAGAAATGTACATTTAGATCATTTATTGGGATTTTGAAATTCCAGACTGTTTCTAATGGCATGCCATTCAGCCTGATGTATCGATAGGCATTGATTACTATATTCATTTAATAAATCATTAATGGAAACTGATTATTTATAAAACATCTTGGTAGCATTTCCTGTCTGACAGGAAACATCCCGCAGAGCTAGGCCCTGGTACTATCCCGTCCGTTACAAAACCAAAATGTCATGATCTTGCTGGTTTTACCGGGAGATCCTGGGCACCGTATGTCAGGGACTCACTGGGCAAAAACGCTGGGCTTTGCTGGAGTTTGTCAGTTCTGTTTTTTTCCACAGGATTTGCTGCGAAATAATGTTGGGATTAAGTGGAATACCGACATATCGGGATCCTGCTTCAGTCTGCTGGGCTCTGACCCTGCAGACTGTGTCAGGATCTGACTGGAATCCTCTGGGCTTCCACCCAGCAGACTGTGTATATCAGGATCTTGCTGGATACCACCGGGCCTGAACCCAGCACACACTATGAAAATAGTTTTCATTTATACCAGCCTCAATTTTTCCTCTTTTCCCAGTCTGCTGCTTTCTACTATGCAAATATGAAAATATACAATAACCAATAAATGAGCAACAAACTGCTTTGGCCTGGTTTGTCCTAGCTGAATGTCTGCCATGTATCTAAATTACTCTGAATGATTTTAATAGACCTAAAATCATAAGTTTGCTTGTTGCAATACAGCTGCACTAGACACAATACAGCTGCACTAGACATGATCTATGTTTATTATGAATTTGGCAAGTCTAATCCAAATACTTTTCAAGATATGGTATTTTATATCTTTAAACACATTTTGGCTTATTATATATATATTTCCATCAAACTATAGGTAGTGCCACTATAGTATCATCAGTAAGTGAGACTGACCTCTTCCACAATCCCACAAAATTTCATGAAGATCTATCAAACATTAGGGATGCTAGAGTGGTCACAAGATAGTCATATTTTGATCGACATATTACATAATTCTGCATGTGGCACCATCAATATCAAATGACCTAGATTTTCATACACACAGTGATAAGCCTTGAAAGTTATATGGGGTTATCTTAAAAACTGTGAACTGTATCAGGCTCACAAGCAAATACTTTATGGAGGGAGGGCCGGGCAGACGGATGGACAGACAGACACATGGACAGACAAGATCAATCATCAGATCATATAAGCTCTGCCACCTTTGCTCAGCACATCTAAAACTACTTTCCTTAGCATATCTAAAACTACTTTTTTTAGCATATCTAAAATCACTTTTTTTTTTACCCAGCAAAAATGAATGTGATTTCAACGTGATCCCAACATACCTGACAGAAATACAGCAAAAACCAGCCTATTACCCCGCCATTTGTGATTTGTAAGGTGTGCATCTTGTATTGCAGGATCTGTTGTTGGCTATTAGCCACACAGCCATTGGCTACATCAGGTGTGATTTTATAAACTAAATTTAGTCACCACAATGAACAACACTAGCTCAAATGTACCAGAATTTAACGGACTTCCAATACACAATACACATATGGTTTTGTGGCACAGAAGTCTGCATTTGGTCAAAAACCTCATTGCGTCTTTGTCCATACTCATGGTTAAATTCCAAGTTTCACCCCATTGTACTCATGTAATCCAAGTCAGTAGACGCTTTGATCTGCAGTCTTTGATCTGGATCTTGACTGAAGAGAGGTTGATACAAAATCACCTGGCCACCCTCCAATTATCAAAGGGTACATCAAACCTGACTGAATGGCAATGCACCTACACACTTTCCTCATCAAGCCAAGAACAAATATCACATAAACACTATCTGTAAGTAAACAGCATGGAAAATATACACTTCACATACAAGTTGGCATCAAAAGCTGTCATCATTCGTGATTTCCAATTTGGCAAATCCTTTTGCTTTACAATTTGCAGATTACCTGCACACACGATGTTACCTGCACACACACGATGTTAACATCCGGGACATATCAAAGGCTATCCCAATCACAAGGACATCAATGGGGAGAGAAGCCCAGTGACTAGTAGTACCCGTACCTCAATGAAACTTAAAAGATTTTGAACATGTCATTTCCATTTCACTCTACAGAAATATACAGCAAATATATCACAAACACGAATAAAGTAAACAAATCTAAATATGTAAATTATGGACCAGTCTATAATGACAAGAGCAGTCATACTACAACAATAGCCATTTCCTGCTCCATTTTCCTGACCACTAGGTGACAATCAGCAATCGCTGCTCCCTCCAGAATATACACTAACTTCATTTTAATTTTATTCTATAAGCCCCCAATATTTGTTCTCCTGCTTCATGATTTTAACCTGATTTTTTTATTTTTTCAGGTTGTGGACACTACGTTGAAAACCTAAACAAGTCGTTGAAGACTGAGAAGTATACACCAAGCAAATAGCGTTGAACCATCTCACATTTTGCTTTGCACTAGGCTGACAAAGTACCACAATGTTCCTTGCACAAAAAGTGACAATTTTTCCACATTCACCAAGGGGAACAATGGGTGAACATTAAATTTTTCTCACAAATGGTTGTTCTTATCTGGACCCTTTCAAAGCATATGGAATAAATCCTGAAGTCATACATTTATGGTCGACTTATGCGATAGCCTATATTGACTAAAGCAAAGCCTCCCTAAATCCACTCTTTATTCTGATGAATGGTAGCCATATTTGTCATGCCATCCTATACTGTATGCCAACTTATATCCCAAGTAGCCCCATGGCTATCCACGATAAGAACACAACCATCATTCAGCCTCATTGCACAGAGATATCTTCGGACAATAACTCAGGGAATGTCACCACACATTCTCCATAATGACCACAAAACACACTCAACAACTTTGAAAGCAAATGTTGATTCCAAACAGATTAACAACAGCTTCAAATTGTGTCTTATAACGTTAAGTTCAAATAACATATGGTTGTTAATTCCACAAGTAATTGTTACTTAACATGTGTATGTCATCTGAATGCATATATATATGGGCAAAACAGATAAGCTGTGTATTTAGAGAGATGTTCAAGGATTAATTGATCGGTTGAAGCACTAAAAGTCCCTTGACCTTAAATAGTATGTTATTACACTCAGGAAGCCATTAAAACACCCAATGTGTGATGAAGAACGGATCTGTTTTAGCAAGGGGGCAGAAGGGGTTAAAAGGCAGGTTAGTTTCATTCATAAAAGTTTGATTTAGGTAAAAACTGTCAGACATTAAAATGCAATCAGCAATCGCAGAATCCATGCCCCCTCACCTCATTTATAATCTTGCTAATTACAGGTCTCAGTTTGGAATGACTGTAGTCCATGAAAATAGGCTATTACCATGATCCAGATACTTGACCTAGTGACCTACTTTTAAGAATGACACACTCTTGTGTTCAGATACACAGGTGTGTAAAGTTTCATGATACAAAGTCAAAAGACAACAAAGTTATAGCCCGGACATGAAGTGTAATGCAGTTTTACATGATTGTATCACCCTGACCCAGATACTTGACCTAGTGACCTACTTTTGTTTCATGACACACCTTAAGGTCAAGATATATATGTGGGTAAAGTTTCATAAAACTCAGTAAAATAGTAAAGATATTATAGCCCAGACATGATTTTACAAGGATATGACACTGTAACCCAGATACTTAACCTAGTGACCTACTACTGGTACATAACACAACTTATGTCCAGATGCACCTGAGTGTAAACTTTCATTAATATGAGTTGAAAGACAACAGAATTACAGCCCGGACATGAAATGTAATGTAGTTTTACATGATTGTATCACCATGACGCAGATACTTGACCTAGTGGCGGACTGTTGTTTCAGGACACACCTTTAAGTCAATATGTGTGTGTGTGTGTGAAGTTTCATGAAACTAAGTTAAATAATAAAAGATTTATAAGCCTTGCAGGATTTTACAAGGATATGTCACTGACTCAGATACTTAACCTAGCGACCTACTTTTGGTACATAACACACCCTTATATCTGTGTGCACCCATGTGTAAAGGTTAAGTTCCATTAATCTTAGCTGAAGGAAAAGCGAATTATAGCCCAGACATCAATGACAGACGAACAGATGAACACACACACACATGGACAGAAAAAGTGTTTACTATGTGCCACTCCTCCGGTAGGAGGGGAGCATAACAAAAAGCTGCAAACAGAAGGTATCATTTTCATGTTCAGCAACATGTGGTTTTACCAGATTTTTGGGTATTAAACTGAAAGCAAATGGTAAAAAAAAAAAAAAAAGAAAAAAAGTCAATTTCACTATAGTGAAATATATTTATATATTAACAATAATTCAAAATCAATATCACATTCGTACATGGCTATGACAGTCCTATTCATAATGCAGAATAATATGACCTCCAATTCTGAATAAATCATATGCCAGGAGGTGAGTTCAATTAACACTTTCAGTGCCAACTGTTACTTAAGTCTAATAGCATGAAAGAGAACTGCTTTGAATTATAGTAAGGGTGCTAGATTCTTGTTCCTTGTAAAAAGACCTTTTATTCAAGTACCAGCATGTCTGTAGTTACATAGACTACAATAGGCCAGGACAACAGCTTCCTACATCCAAAGCATGCCAAGGAAAGTTGTTGACTCAGTCAAAAATTGTGCACTGAAAGAGTGAAGTCAACTTTCCTTTCAGGAAGGGGGCAGAGAAGGGGGGGGGGGGAGTTTTCCTTAGGCACATAGACTGCCTTAATTGTCTTCTGAATATAATATTTCCTGCATGAAAATTTGAATTGATTCAGTACAAAGCTTTGACACAAGAGCAACAAATGGGGAAAATAAGAGAACCTGAGAAGTCGTTTACTTTTGTATCTGAATATAAAATGATGTATTCCATCAATGGCAGCTAAAGTCAAAACACATTAAAGATTGACATTTTCCATAGCTCCTCTGCATTCAATGCAAATTGAAGAAACTGGCTGAATGGGCCCCAAAATGGGGTAGTTGCCATTACTTCTGGCCACGCCCCTTCCAGTTCGCTGTGCCACATCACCCTCCATATATTATGTTCAAGTGCATCCCAGGCCACTACTGGCACAGATTCCATTTCAACACTTTAAATGTCCCACTTTTACCATACATGGATTAAAAAAGGGAAATAGAATAAAGAGAAATGAATTTCATTTGCATTTCATGAACGAGGATTTGGCATTCTGGCGATGACAGGAATTTTCCGTAAACAACATCGATAAATACCTTTAACCATTCTTTACTTAAAATCCAAAGACCAAAAATAGCACTCAGAGAATGGATTACCCTTGGCACCTACAATCTTTATTTCCTCAATTCTGCACATTTTTTGGAGACTTCACAGTACAATACTTTACATACAATTTCCATATTGTTGTTTATGAAATGAAGGAGCACTTTTGGATGTATTCTTGGGGCAAGTTCTGGTGACAGAGACCACTGTAGTGTGCGTCGCACAGACGGCCATCAAATAAACACTTCAAAAGCTTCATAACAAGTTTTAAAATAATAACAAGCTAGTTTTCAATAGGAATGTGGTCCACTGAGATGTGCATCTCTGAGAAAAATATGGGGAAGCTGCATTGGATCCTTCTTGAGATATCAGGGTAATGTCGTCGCCTTGTGCACCACTCAGACGGCCTTAAAAATAAATGCTTAAAAGTTTCACAAGAAGTTTATAAATACAAAGAGGCAGCTAGCTTCAAATAGCAGCCTAGTCCATCATAAGAGGCATCTCTGAGATAAGTTTGGGAAAGCTGTGGTCAATATTTTTTGAGAAATCGCGGGAACATTGTCAGGGTTGACGCCACTCAGACCGCCTTGAAATAAATACTTTAAAAGTTTCATCAAAACTTCAAAAAATATCAGTGAAAGCTGGTTTTAAATAGGGACCTGGTCCATTGTAAGATACATCTCAGACCAAAATTTGGTAAAGCTGTGGCTAATATATTTTGAGATTTCCAGGTAACATCATCAGGGTTGACACCATACATTAAGTTTCATAAAAGGTTTTCAAATAATCAAAGGAAGCTGGTTTTCATTAAGAACCCCTGGTACATCATACGGTCCTTCTTTGACAAAAATTGGGTACAGCCACAATGAACATTGTTTTAGATAATGTGGTAACCCTGACACGATGGACGGAAGGACGGACGATGCAGGGGACAACAATACCCTACAGCACTTTATGTGCCAAGGGTAAAAATCACTGGGCTTCAAACCAGCACTTGCTGCAGGCCAAATGCTCCCAGAAAATGTGTTTTTGGCTTGCCAACCACTATACCTACTTTTACTTTTTGTATCATTATATTCTTTTGTTCACAAACTGCATTAAAATGAAAGTTGACTCCTGAAGGCTTGTGTCTTCTTGCCACAATCCAATTTCTTTTGTGAAAAAAAAAGTTTCAAGCGCTGTCTTCACAGCAACACAATGCACAAGTCAAGAGGACCAGAAACACACAAGTAAGAGTAAACAAATTAATCATCACTCACAATTTCCAATTCAAATCACATGGAGTTTTGTACTTTACCTTCATACATGATACACATGAACTTAATTACTTATTAAGGCAACCTAAATCACCACTACATCATCCACATAAACCACACAACTTTGCAGGAGAAATATTTGCACCAAAAAAAAATCTTTGTTTTAAAGTGAACCCAAATCTTAAGGGGTTAGCAAACTTCAACAGCTGACTGGGTCAGCTAAGCAGACAAGTTCTGTGATGGTTTATTTTGACAAACTTACAGCCACATACAGTACGTAAAATTGATCAGGCCAGCCTTAAAAATATTTGTTTCATATAACAGGGCCTTGAAAAATTTGATGAGGCAGGGAGGATTTTTTTTTTTTTTTTTTTTTTTTAAACTACACATACCTACTACGTAATACTGTAATATGGGCATCATGCCAGTACGGGGACTGATGGACTTGGTATTGTTACAAGATAAACAAGATTCCAGTTTCAAAATTTTTTATTAAATCTGTATTAAAGCAAGAGACTCTGCCACAGATGAGGTTGTAGCGGGACAATATATGCTTCAGGCTGGTTTGCTGGTGCTGAGACAGAGTAGCCCTACTCTAAATACACCTCGGCTTGGCTTGAATTGGGGTGGGTCTTTTTCTATTTTAAACATGTACATGTACAGGGCTTCAAAAAACAAAGGATTAGCATAATTATAAAGTTGCCCTTTTTTTAAAATATCACAGAAGAAAAAGAGTGAGATATCAAATACAAATGTGTAGTTTTAATTTTCACTTGACAACAGCAGGGGAGGGGAGGGGAGGGGTGTATGATGAGGGTTCAGAGTAAATATTACAAGTCATGAACACACCTCCTTTGTGTGTATGTGCAGGGGCGTGGATTAAGAGTTTTATTGCTCCATGGTCAAGTTAGATTTAATCTGGGGCAAGTTAAAATTAATAGGTACTTGCCCGGTCAGGCAACCAACTTTTTTTTCGCTGGGAACTCTATTCCTCAGATTTTCATGACACAGTTACAAGTTGCAGTTGTTTGCAAGGCTGGCTACGGGGGATGCTGGTGGAGGGTCTATAATCACTTAAAAAATCAGAGCTTTCGCAGCACGTGCGTGGGGCGCCGATAGGTGATAATAAATTAAATAATCGCTAATTGATAAACATTCCAAGTTTAAACAATTACTTGGTCCGCAGTTGTATTCATCAGAACTTTATCTCTGTCAACACAAGCAGACATTTTCACTGTCGTACACTAGACTAGTCACTGCATATGATTACGTTAATACTATAACAAAGGTACCGGCAGTAATAATTATTATCGGTTTGCTGAGCGGGGTCACACTTCTCACCGTCAGTGTGATCTGCCCCAACAATGTCAAAGCAGCGTCAAAATACAATAAAATTTGCATGGCGAATTCATCTGCAAATTAACATCAAATGCCATTTATCGGTGGGCTCTAACAGTGTTGGAAAAATAGGTGCCTTGAAATGACTTCCAGTCACACGCAAGTGACAGTGCGGAGTGGATCTGTGGTGAACTGACCAAGTCCCACGGACTGATTTGGGACACAGTCGGCTATTCCCGCTATCCCCTACCTTTGCGTATTTGCCTGTGACTCCAAATAATTGTTGCAATTAACACTGGAATCTTTATTTTCACATGCTGCAATATAAACAAAGCTTCCCGTTTGTGTGTTCCCTCCGTAAATTACGGCAGATTCACGCATGTTCACTGGGCGAAAGCCATGATGAAAACACTGTAACACGAGCCGTAATTGGCATGTGACTCAATTGACCAATCGGGTGATGTGTTGTGCGTCAGACCACATGGCCAAAGCAGCTATTTGTGTACAGTTGCAGGGAAGATGTCGAAGGTGCACACACATGATTTCTGCTTTGAAATATTAAAATTTTCGTTTGAATTTGATTTAGGAACACCGTTTATTGCATGGAACTTGCCAATACTGTATACGCAAATTTACTACGATGTACCGAAAGCATTCATGGTAGGTACGCAAATGATATGTGTTTACATAAAAATTATTACAGAACTGCAAAACGGGGCATGCGAGTAGCGTTAAATCAAGCCTGAAAAAAATTTTTGCACTGTTGAAATAAATATTCCAACCGCAACGTTTTGCACACACCGGGCGCGTTATACGAAACAGAAATATTTTTAAGGCTAGCCTTATGAGGGAAGTTCACTTAAGTCTAAATGTCAGATATTATGTGGTTCATTGTTCATGTGTGTATCTTAACTTACATTCCATGTTCACTTGTACAGCAGTCCGTCCTTTGAAAGCCCACTCCTTTGGGAGACCACTTCCTTTGAGAGACCATAGTTGTCAGGTCTTTCTGTAGTATTTTTCATGTTATTTATACCTCCTTTGAGGGACCACCTGCTTTACGTGACCGTCTTTTGTGTGGCACTAGGGGCAGTCTCTCAAAGGAGGGACTAGTCTGTACAGGTTACCCAGCAGATTTTACTGACAATCTTACAGCCAGATATATGGGCAGCAATCCAGGTTTTTGTTGGTATGTCTAATTTCAGGACCATTTTGAACAAGTTTCTTTTATACTTGAATTGGTCCAAGATATTATCTACACATTTTAAGCATAAAAAGTGGATTTGTTCAGGATGTTGTGAACAAAAAGAAATCTGATGTCCTGAAAAACGGATTGATCTGGAACCCTGGACAACTGATCGCTGGAATGGAATGACTTGATAAGTCTACATCCCGGATACCAACATCAGTCTATATTGACAAAAATAAGGCTGCCTTCCAGTGACTGCTAGCCATGCACTGACTAATCATAGCCAACTGTAACTTTATTGGCCTAAGTAGTCCCTATGGCTGTCCATGATAAGAATGCAATCATCATTCAGCCTCCATTCACGGTGATAAATCAAAAGGATAATCCACAAATTTATCCTACTTCTTCCAAAACATTTGCAAAACGCAATACAGTCATGCTGTCCCTCTCAAAGTTTACGACAGCAAAACCTGTTGCCTGCATTTTACTACCATTCTGGTTGTACTTCAGAAATGTTCTGAAAGTGTCTCTTTTTCACCACTGATTCATCGCTAATGTATTCCTGTGATTTGTGTTTGATGTTCTTGAACACCAGTGCTACTATTGATCAACAACCACTTTGTAAACAAACACTTATTTCAAAAGGATAAATGCCAATTTTTGCTTCATTTTGTCAAATTCAAATATTCTCTTTGTGGATTCTAAAAATATGCATTGCTTAAGACATATTATTACAGATGGAATATGAAACCAGATGAGTAACATACACCGGCCATATTCAATAGTCTACTGATCAGCAGAAGTGATCAAATGCTTTGACCAAACGTCAGAATCTTCAGGCACATAAATTGTCTACTCTGAGTAAAGGTGGTTTGTGGGGAACTGCATGAACATGTCATTCTTTATAAAAGTTTTACAACAAATGGAAATTGCAGATCCAAATAGCACATTTCATTTTTTCATCTTAACTGATTCCATACCAGTCCCTGATACTTCTGTATATTTACCTACATTTAAGACGACAATTGCATATTTAAATTCTTCATGAAAAGAGCATTTGTTCAAGTACCAACATGCCTATAGTCTCAAGTCAGTGGTTCTGGCCCTGCCTGGCAAGTCATGCTGCAGCTGCCACAAGACCTGTGACCATAGTATGGAATGAGTTAACTTCATGTATATATTTTTTTTTTCAAGGAGACCATAAAATTATGATAGAACTAGAACAGACTGATTTTCCAACAGTAAATCAAATGTCTCCCGGTGGAACACTTACATCTCTGAATAAGCTACAGGTGATAACAAATTACATCTCTCTCTCTCTCTCTCTCTCTCTCTCTCTCTCTCTCTCTCTCTCTCTCTCTCTCTCTCTCTCTCTCCCCCTCTCTCCCTCTCTCTCTCTCTCTCTCTCTCTCTCTCTCTCTCTCTCTCTCTCTCTCTCTCTCTCTCTCTCTCCCCCTCTCTCCCTCTCCCTCCCTCTCTCCCTCCCTCACACACACACACAATGTGGCCTTTGACTAATCACTTAGTGAAATCATAAGGTACATGTATGCTGGCATGTAGTATAAAATATAAGTTCTTGGTAGCCTCACCTACCAAGAGCATTGATTTTATACTCCCATTTCTCTAGTCCCAACCAGATGACTCTGAAATAAAATGTGCTTTTCTGGCAATCTCTGAATGATGTCAAATATGGATTTTCGTAGATCTCTGATACAGAAGTCCAATATTCTTTGAAGCTTCCTATGAATCGCTGCATGCACACGCTGAACCAGGTAGTCTCTCACCTACACTTGTTTTGATTACTGTAAATTGCTTTACTTTCACTGTACTCATGTTTTCGGTTATTTCTCTGACAGCACAAGACCGTGAAAATAAAAACAAAGTGAAATAGTATTTTAAATTGTTTGAATAGGAATTATGTCCAAAACAGCGAAATTAAAACTGCAGCGAATTCTCAAAAATACAAAAACCACGAAAATTTATACAAGTGAAAATAAAGCAATTTACAGTATCAAATCAGCTACTTTTGCCCACTTTCCTTTAATGCCTGGTACAAACAAAAAGCGCAGGGTTGCATGATGACAGCTGCTTGCTGTGATCAAGATGTCAAATTGATGAAGCTAATTCTCAAAGTTAACAAAATTACCAAATTTTCTAACTAAATTCTGAACAAAGTCAAACTGAATGAGAACTAGAAGCTGATCACTGACCACAAAACCCTAAGCCAGCAGGGACGGACAGACAGCCTGACAGATGCATAGGTGACGATAATATCCCTCCGGCAGGTAAAGGTCACTTCTGTTTGACTAATGACAAAGCTTTGGTGCAAATGCAATGAGCAGAGATATTATGGCAAGGCCAATTTTCTTCAATGCAGCACTGTGACCTAAATATGTGACCCAGTGACCTAGTTTTCACTAGGTGTCTGAGGCATCCTTAGGACCAACTGTCATAAATAATTGGTGCAGCTACAATCAGTAATTTAATATTTGAAAATATCATAGTATGGTCCTTTTTCTTCAATGTAGCACTGTGACCTGAATATGTGACCCGGTGACCTAGTTTTCAATAGGCATCTGACGCATCCTGAGGACCAACTGTTATAAATAAGGATGAAGCTACATTCAATATTTTTAGACATATTGTGTTAACATTTTTTTTTGCAATGTAGTACTGTGACCTAAATATGTGAATATTGACCTACTTTTCAAACGGCATCTGAAGCACCTTAATGGCCTTCTGTGAGAAGAATTTGGTCTCTGTAAGGTCCGTATTTTTGGAGATACAGCGTGGCAAAGCCATTTTTCTTCAATGCAGCACTGTGACCTAAATATGTGACTCAGTGACCTAGTTTTCACTAGGTGTCTGGGGCATCTGTAGGACCAACTGTCATAAATAATTGGTGCAGCTACACTCAGTAATTTAATATTTGAAGATATCATGGTACAGCCATTTTTCTTCAATGCAGTACTGTGACCTAAATGTGACCCACTGACTTAGTTTTCAATAGGCATCTGAGGCATCCTTAGGATCAACTGTCATAAATAATTGATGAAGCTACATTCAATCTTTTTTTAGATATTGTGTTTACGCTGTTTTTTTCCAATGTACTACTGTGACCTAAACATGAGACCTAGTGACCTATTTTTCAATATGCAACTGAAACACTTCAATGACATCCTGTGATAAAAATTTAGTCTCTGCAAAGTGAGTATTTTTGGAGATATGGCATTAAAAAGGCATGGACAGATGGAGGAATGGAAGCGTAGGTGACAACAATACCCCTCCGGCCTTATGGGCCGAGGGGTAAAAAGTGACTCAGGCTCACATTTCTATTGGCTGAAATGCTATCTCATTGATTATAATTAGATTACAGCAAGTAAGTTCGGGTCAGTGTGGAGCCCTGAAGCCATGCAATTGCAAGGCTTGCAAGAAGAATGGGCAATACAAGAACTGCTGTGTGAAATAAAAAAGGGCTCTACTAAGATGGGTATCTGTAGCTGAGAGGTACACAAATGTGCCCCCTGGTGCCAAAAAGGCCGGTAACTCTCCAGTGCTAGATGTAGGAAAACCACAAAAACATTCAGTTCTGGGAACAAAGAACAATAAGTTTGCATAATAAATGTATCAAAATTTACATCAAAATTAACTTGTCTTGTCACTAAACAGGTGATAAATGACTCTGATAATTGATAAATTTATAGATATCAAGGTGAGAAACAGTTTTATTGAAAATACCAACCTGCACCTCCAACACAAGAGAGTACTGGACAATTTAGCATTAATGGGTCCATGTGTGGTTGAAAGTGCCAAAGACAGACCATAGCAAGCTGTGTCGATGATGATGGTTTCAGTATACCTGGCCAGTGTAGAAGTCTCTCTCTGGAGTACTCCAAAGGCCAACTCAGGTGACGACAATATCTGTAACCTCTTCCCTCGTGTTCACTTTCACAAATTAATCTGATAAGGAGAGTCACTTGCCCAGTTGGGAGTCTTTTTAAGTGCTGTGACCCATCTGGCATATTATCAAAATACATTGTTCCGCAGCATCCCGGTTATTGTACACCTGATGAGTTTAACTGTTTATCCAGGAGAGAAAAGTCCCACAAGGATTTAATCGGTGTCTATGTAATACCGCAAATTGATTTATTTTCATTTATTTAGCCGCTGGCACAGAACCGTGAAAAAATAAAAACACAGCCAAATAGTGTTTTAGCATTGTTTGAATACGTGTTATGTCCAAATTAAAACTGCATGCAGTGAAATGTCAAAAACAGATTTCAGAGAATAGATTACCCTTGGCCCCCACAATTTTTTTTCCTCAATTCCACAATTTTTTTCTCTTTTCTTTCTTTTTTTTTTTTTTTTTTTGATTTCACAGTAGAACATACAATTTCCATATTGTTGTCCATGAAATAAAAGAGAAATTTTGGATGTGTTCTTGGGGTAAGTTTTGGTGACAGAGACCACTGTGTAAGTAAATCCCTCTTGATATAACAATAATTAAGTTCCTTAATTATATTTTTGGGCATTGATGGCCTTTAATTTTGTGACATAGGTGAGCAGTCACAAGACTGTCATGTGTGGGACCTAGCAGAGCAAGCTGGGTAATTTATTATAATGGGTCTGTCTGTAACCAATCACAGCAAAGGTAGCCCATTTCCGGAGAAAGGGGACTTTGGCGGCCATTCGAATTCGGGTATCCACAGCATCAAGACGTAGAAGTGATCTCAGAGAATTTTGCATAAGTAAATCCCTCTTGATATATTATGATAACATTGTCCACTTGTGTGCCACTCAGACAGCCTTTAAACAAATACTTCTAAAATTTCATGAAAAGTTTACAAATAATAAGAGGAAGCTGGTTTTCAACAGGAATAGATCCATTATAATGTGCAGCTCTGACAAAAATTTGATGCAGCTAGTGTAATTTTTTTTGTTTTTTTTTTGAGATATCTAGGTAACATCAACAAGATGGACAGACAATGAAGAAGATGACAATACCCTCTGGCAATAATCTACGTGCCAGGGGTAAAAATCGTGAAAATAAAGCAATTTACAGCACACAATTCTGGTTCCAAGTTTAAAAGGGTCATCACTCAGGCAAGACAGCTTTTGGCAAATCTTTCCCCGATATGCAAAGTAACTTCAACTGGCAAATATTTGTGACAGTTTTAATACTGTTTTGTCAAATTTAAATCTATTCCTGATATCAAATCTAACTTTTCACACATCTCTTTCTGAAATTAATGGCAATCCTTGTAATGTAATAAAAGGGGGGAGGGGAATAAGGACAAATTTATAAAAAAATGTCACTGTAAATTGCTTTATTTTCACTGCTATTTAATTTTTGACATTTCACTGTAGGTTTAATTTTATTATTCAGGACATAATTCCCATTTCAAACAATGCTAAAATACTATTTCACAGTGTTTTTTTTTTTCCATGATTTTGTGTCATCAACGAAATAAAGCCAACAATAAGAATACAGCAAAATTATAGCAATTTACAGTACGTGCTACAAGAGGAAAGGCCTTGGTGGGATTGTCAATTCACATACTTCATATGGTGTTTTCTCAGAAACTAATTCACTGATTTCCATTGAGCTCTGCCTCCCACACTCATACCGACCCATAAATATATCAAGAAACAACAGGTGACAGCCACAGCCTTGTTGTGGCAACATACTTGGGCGTTTCATGCTTTTTGCCTCCAAACCAGAACAATCCTCATGTAGTTTCTCCACTTTACTTGGTCTGCCCTTTGGTTTCACAATCACTCTTTGAGCACTGAAAAAGTGACTCCACTTCCCATTGGTCTCCTTCAGTCACCATGGTAACAGGTTAACAGTGCAAGACAGCACACATCTAGTGCCAATGGAGAAGGTCAGAATGCTCATATTCCTGACTGGTTCATCATTCTATGAGGCGGGTGACAGTGCAAGTTTATTACTCTGCTTATACAGTAAAACCTAACCGAACACCTCCATATAACGAACACCTCTCTGTACTAAACACCATTCCTCGGTCCCAAGTATATACTTCCAATGTATGCAAACCTCCCTATACCGAACACTTTTTTTCGGTCCCAAGGGTGTTCGGTACAGGGAGGTTTTACTGTAAATAAAATCTAGTACTCCTGGAGAAGACCTAATGCGCTTGAGATTATGTGGAGTTGGCCTGCTTCGGAGACAACCGGACTTTGTGAATACAAGACATTCTTCACAAGATCCCACTGCAAATTAGTGGTTTGATTTTGAGGTCCTGAGGTAACACAATTTCAAATTGAGATATATTCACATTAATCATTAGCTAAACATAATCTTCATAATTGTTCACAGAATTTATTCACAACATATACCCTGTGACTAACTGGAAGACAAATTGCATGCATTGGAAACATGCACAGGCAAAAAAGGACTTTAGTCACTTGCTCTTCGGACTTAGAAAAATGAGATAACTTAACCTAATATACCTGATTGAAATGGGATAGGTATGTAGTTCTGTAATATAATAACAGCTTTACGAGGCAGGTCTGTGTACTTCCTCCCCGGATCTACCCCTTCCGTGTACGGCTAATGAGTCTTTATGGCAGC
The DNA here is from genome assembly GCA_964020975.1 of Hermodice carunculata. NCBI lineage: Eukaryota > Metazoa > Annelida > Polychaeta > Eunicida > Amphinomidae > Hermodice > Hermodice carunculata. The sequence goes on along the minus strand of CAXHWN010001046.1, from coordinate 25,914 downwards.
TATAAGCTTTTTTCTAGACTAACACAGAAATGATCGAAGGTCCAATACGATATATCATCTAATATTTTGTGGACCATATTGATCTGTTCTAGATATGTCAACATCCAACCAAAAAGGCAAAGCATAATATATCTTTGCACATATGGTGCAGACAAAGTCAAAAACTGGTAGCACTATGAAAAAAGTGTCAATATAGTATTAGAACAGGTGCCCACCAGCATAGAATTCATGCTGTGATACTGTTTACAGCTCATCAATTTTCCTGATAATTTACATTTTATGCTGTGTATTCATTATTTTTGCTTTGCCCAATTTTCTCTTTTCACGTGGACTGAAAAAGATAAATTCGTGTTCTCTCCTACCAGGAATACAAGCCACCATACTTGCAAAAACCTTTTATACGGAATTAATATGATCAGTTTTCAATTATTAACAAATGTCCCGAGTAAATGTTAGGCTACTGATCTGAGTACTTGTCAATAATTCAGCCATAAATCAATATAAATATGTTACATATTCCAAATACACAGCCCTGAAAATTATGGTTTGTGGCTTCTACTGTAGTATTGGTAATGTGAAAGAAAACAAACCATCTATCAAGCTGACATAATTTATATCAATCACCCCAACATAGATAGCATGCAGGGTCCACATTAGAGCCACATTAGAGCCTTGCAAAGCTGTGATAATAAAATATAAATCCAGCCAAGGATTTTGGTTTGTCCTTGCATGCTAGCTTTTATCATCAGTGTCAATGAAAACACAACCATAGATGGCTAGATCGATGCCCTCGCCCCCCTCCCCCACCCACCCCACACTGGACCTCAGTACTGACGAGTCTTTCTTGTGCTATATGAACATTCATAGCCCGCATTGTGGCAAGTTCACCCATCTTCAAACTCGTCCAAGACCTTATGTAGGACTATAATCATCTACAATTTAAAAGACCTATGTTAAAAATGTTTAAAATTATAGCGTAAAAACCAAATAAGCTCTGGGACCTTGGGATCTGTGTGAAGGTGATCCATCTTTGAATTTGTCTGAGACCTTATGTAGGATTAAAACCATGTGCAATAAGAAAGGTCTATGTCGAAAACTTTTCAAGTTAACATGTGAAAACCAAATTCGTTATTATGGCTCTGTGACCTTGGGAATCGGGTCAAGGTCACCCACCAATGACTTGTCCGAAACCTTATGCTGGACTAAAATCATGTGCAATATGAAAAGGCCTATGTAAAAAAATTTTCAACTTGTGCCGTGAAAACCAAATTCACTAAAATGGCTCGGTGACCTTGAGAATTGCTCAAGGTCACTAATCTTCAAACTCATACGAGATCTTATGCAGCACTATGAGCATGTGCTATATGAAAGCCCTATGTCCAAAATCATGAGAAAACAGTTGGGATGGATGAACACACACACACACACACACGAACCCACTAATCAACACACAGACAAAGTAATTGCTACTATGTCCCCCTCCTACTTCAGAGAGGGGGAGGCATAATTAGTTAATGCATTTGTCACACACCGTTTGTCACACACATATGCAGTCTGGGTGTATAGATGTGAAAGAGATTGTCTCTCCTGATTGAATTCTCATCTCAGCAGGTGAGATACCCATCAAGATCCCCACCCACTGTGTGTTGATTGAATTCTAATTTTAATGCCTGGGATCGATACTCATCAAGATAACATTTGGGATACCCATCAATCTCCCTCTACCCTGTATGTACCGTACTGGACGCCATAATAGTCGCACCCGCACAAAAGTCGCACCCCCAACTGTGGAGGGGGAATAAGACACCTCAAGGTATGTGCGGCACAATAGTCGCACCCCAAAAAATTTAAAAAAACGGTCTCCCTGATATCACCATGAAGAAGTATAACCAGGCTGCTCACGACAAGGAATGAACAAAAATCTATGATTTAAAGCTGGTAAATAAAGTTAAAATGAAAGTAAATAAACTTAAAAACATCCACCTGTGTTGCCTTTTTATTTTGTCTCGGTATGTGAAAAGTGAACTAGAATCTCGCTCCTCACTTTCATGTTGAAACTGTCGTTTTGTGTCAGATTCTAGCTATCAGCGGGTAAATGCTATCATACAGCTACTTAAAAACATTATGAGTTATCAAACTTTGGTATTTGTTTTAAAATTGTGTCATTTAAATTTCTTAAATCTCGCTGCAAAAACATCGTGGATGATCCACATGCGTTTCCATTAGGGAGCCGCCATGACTAATCTCGTTTTCGAGACTCTCGCGAGATTGCATAAACACAACTGTGTCATGTGACTAACACATGGCAAACATGCATGCTTGTCTTATGAACACTGATCGAGCGTATTTCCCCCGTTTTTCTGTCTGCATATTAAACTATGAACAAGAATACGCAGATTATAGTAAGGGTAAGCCTATAGTTATACATTTTATTGCATTATTGAGACTTTTTGACGACGATCACAATGTATATACACCGGCAATGTAAACAAACATGGCCACCGGTCTTTTCCATCGTCAAGAAAACTTCCTCCCAGGCTAAGTCCCCGGGAAGTTTAGACTGTAGTCGGCATAATAGTCGCAGGTATGGCTTTGAAAAAATTATTTTACCCCTCCAGCTGCGACTATTATGGCGTCCAGTACGGTATTGACTAAATACTAATTTCAACATTTGGGGTACCCATCAGGATGACCCTACCCTGAGTATGCTGATTGAATTCCATTTTCAACAACTGTGATATAAGACACTTCAAGGGCCAAAGGTGCAAACAGGGAAATGCCTTCCTTTCTCAAATACATGAAGATATACCGGTTAAGATCCAACTCTGAAAATAACACTTCATTTTATAATGGAGTTGGAGCATCTTTGTAATGTTCATTACTCATAAATGTCACAATAATATGAAATTTATGAATATGGGTGATGTTTCTCCAAACTGATCTAATTAGCAAACCATTATTTATGATGCTGTTAACTTAAATCAAGCTGCTTTATCTCACACAGTAATTTCCTTAGCATGAAGTCTTCCAAGCTTTATCAAGATTTAGACTGTTTTTACAAGAACAGATTCAAGAATCTTTCATGACAACATCTGACTTTATTCACTCAGTATGAAACTTCGTACTTTTCACACATCTTCCATTTCCTCGTTTAACCCACTGTTGGTCAGAGTATGGCTGAGTCAACAGCTTCCCTTTATGCAGATTGGAAGCAATGCGCCCAATCTCTGCCAAGGAAAGCTATTGACCTAAGGGCATGCCTTCGTGTGGTCTCACATACAAATCTCAGCTCAAACGTTTTCTAGTAACGAGAAACTTAAGCAAAAGCAATAAAGGCAGATGACAATTCACATACCGACACTTTTTGGAAATTTGAGAGGGAAGGGTTAAAGTCACTTTTGTTTGAATCTACTCAGACACGTTAATTTCTGCATTCAGTTCCAGATGTCCTTCATATCTTATTTATTTGTACCCTTTACACTCTATTCACTTTTACTATCTCTTTAATTGCCAATCTTTCACTTGCATGAATGTTTGACCGGAGCTCACCCAGTTTTCTATTTCACTTATACCCGGACTCTTTCATTAACATTTGAATTAAGTTTTCCATTTGCCTGCACTCTTAATTTTGCTCTCGCCATCATCCTGTACTCTCACTCTTACCGTTATTACCCTTAAATTCACTTCATTTTTTAGAGGGTGGCCAGTATGGGGCCTACAACTTTCTCAAATTGCACTGAAATCAAGACTGTCAGTTTCTATATTTAAAACCAAGAAGCTCAGCTTTCTTTCACTTTCACTTTCCCATGTACTTTTACCTATATGCTCACTTTCAGTTTCCACTCAACCCTTTTGTATGAATTTTAACCCTGTTCACCCACTCTTTTTTTTCTCTTCACTTTATCTTTACATTTTTTCTCACTCCTAGGTTTTCATTCACTTCACCTTTATATATTTTTCCACTTCTACTTTGAGGTTCACGTAAACTTCACACCTTTCTTCACTTGAACTTCCCCTTAACTTTACCTTCATACCTTTTTTCACTTCAACATTTCAGTCGACTTTAGCGTCATACCCTTTCTCCCTCCTACTTTCACATTCACTTTACCTTCATACCTTTTCTCTCTTCCACTTTTCCTTTTACCTTGACCCTGAGCCCAGTTTCCATGCCTCCATTTCTGACACATGTGCTTCCTCTGATCTTACAAGCTGCAGGCAATTACAGACAGGGAAAGTGGACTACTGACAGACCTGAGTAAGTATGCATTGATATTTGTAAGCACATATCCTCCCTCACTCCCTCCACTTTGCCCCAGGATTTTCAGTCCCCATTATTGATTCTCTGGCAACTGCACTATAAAAATCTATTTCATCTACTGCTACTTGACCAAAATATTGACATCCATCATATTTTTTTCAGATATTGCCTCTCCGACAGTTTTGCAATAATTGGATATCACAAATCAAAGTACTGACATATATCATGTCAGTACTTCAGATATATTCAATCTGTTATGTTGAAAATTCATGTTTATAAATGCTCCTTATTCGGTCAAGTGCCTGTGTCTTGTCACATGGATGGAATCATAAATCTATTGAGTAGACAAACCCCACTTACTTGGGACACAGCCACACTGAAGTGTTTGTATACTTGCAGAAATGGTTGTATCACATACATATAGTATTATACGTTTTGTACTGCACTGCACCACACTATATATACCACTGTAAATTGCTTTAATTTCACTGTTCTCTTATTCTTGCTTCTTTCGCTGATGGTACAAAACCATGAAAATTAAAACACAGTGAGTGAAGTAGTATTTTAATTATGTCCAAACCAGTAAAATCAAAACTACAGTGAAATGTCAAAAAAAAAACAAAAGCCCACAAAAACTGAAAATTTATCCAAGCCAAAAAATAAAGCAATTTACAGTATACTACACTATACGATACTAAAATGACTTACACTTTTCACATTTACCAGCGGTGGACTCTCATGGTCTGACCACAACATGCATATATACCTTTGATAACTACAGCTAATTATAAACATGCAGATTATCACTACTGCAGTAGTGTTGACAAGGTCAACACAAGATAAATATAACATCGATGATTAATATTAGGAATAATATTAATGTAACAGGTGGTTTAATTGGAGTACTTTCAAGAGATGTCTCAGATGAAGCACCTTTAAGAGGTGCCTCAGGTGAATTTAACCAAGTTCTTGCTGTATTCAATTATGAAGCTTGCATCTTTTATCTGAAGCCACCGACTCATAAAAATAAGCTTCATCGGAAATGAAAGCTTTCAGTCCACATAAAACCATCTTCCTTGGGGACATTCAGTAACTCTCTCTAAGTTCCTGTGCTGTGCAAATACAACTGGTACCAGGCCCAGGTACATGGGATATGTTTGGCTGGGTTAGCACATTTGAGTCATCTCTCAGTCAGGCTGAATGGATGATACATTGGCGAGATATGATAAGGGGAAGGTGAGTTAATTGTTACAGTCCCTGGGGAGGTACTCGAAACTGTGGGGCTGCCACTTGTGCACAGATAGCCACTTATCTTAGGACAACCACCATGCTACGTCAATCCTTCCACAATCCTTAGCCACCATCACTATCACCAACCTAGAAGAAATCAAATCCTGCTCCATTTCCTGTCCTATCTGTGGTTGGGCAACAGGTGCAGTCGTCCTATCCTGTCTGAAGCGTACCTCATCTCTATAAGGATGCAATATGGTAGTACCAGCAGCAACAAAATACGTCACACTTCATCTCTGATGTGATTGCTACCATCTCCTTGATCACCTTTATGCGAACTCTTAAGATAAGCCTCCTCACTTCCACTTCCCACCAATCAAATGAGCAAAAAAGAAAAAAAAAACACTTCTCTTTTTTAACCCTTTTAGAGCCAAGCTGAACATCGAGTCAACAGTTTTCCTCTTTTGGATGCAATGAGTGCAATGTATGCCAAGGAAAGCTGTTGACCTAGCTTACATTGGCTTTTTATTTTATTTTATTTCTTTTTTAATGTAGTTCAAGCATGCTGGTACTTGAATGAAAGGTCCTTTTACAATGAAATTCAGTCTGAATTCATTAGAATTAGTCTGACGAGGATGGCTTTTGTTTTGCTCAGCAGTGGAGTACTTTATCCACAGATTTCAATATTGAGGCTCACATAGCCTGGTTATTCTGTAAAATTGCTCTTCCTTATAGTCATTCTAACATTGACTTTTCTCACAATCAGCACATAGCATTAACTCATTCCACAGTATGGTCACAGGCCTTGGTCAGTGGTTCTGGCACTGACTTAAGACTATAAGCATGTTGGTACTTGGAATGAAAACTCTTTTCATGAAGAATTTAAGTATGTAATTGTCGTCTTAAATCCAGGTAAGTATATGGAAAAATCAGGGACTGGTATGGAATGAGTTAAGTTTGTGAAGGAGAACACAGCTAACAAGTGAGCACACTGCTATCACCAGTAGTCAGCTGTCTCAACACACAGTTGCAGACACTTTCCTCTGTCCCAATTTGGCAAGTCAAAGACACAATATTCAGTGATGTCTCAGTGATAAGACCTGGATACGTAGAGTCCCTTAACATACATTTCCCACCAGTAAATAACAGATATGACATATTTTAAAGAAGCTTTGAATCCAATCCTTAAAAACTAGTGCCTTATTAAAACAGACTGATCAACACAACCACAGGGCCGGTTAAATGTCTGGCCATAGTAACCATTTTGCTTTACTCTTATTTGATACTTTACTTTGTGTTATAATTTGGAAATTGTTAGAGAGACCTCGACAGAGTGGTTCAAAGTGTATAGTCAAGCTAGCTCTCCAACTGGGGGGCTCTCAATAAAAGCAAAACACCATAGAAATATAGCATTGGGGCCAGATAAATGTGGTTTCTCTGTCTTCCAGTGGGATAGATGATGATAAAATGACATACTAGTATGGAAGGGATAGCACTGGCACCTGATAAATGTGGCCTCTATATCTACCGTATTGTCCCTTTTAAGTGCCCCCACCCTATTAAGCACCCCCTCTCCATTTTTCTGGCAAAAAGGTTTAAAATATTAGAAAATTTTATATATTCTATGGTAATTTACCTGTTAATATAGCTAAAATGTTCCAAATTTACGTCTACAATTGACGTAAACCTCAATTAGAACTCCAGAGCGCTAAAACGGGAGAATATGGTAATTGGGATACAAACTGCTCACTGTGGAGCTACACCAACTATCAAGTTGTAAAATCTTTTGGTTTTTGCACTTTTCGCTGTTTATACATGAGGAAACCTATCCTCATGGTCTGGCAATGGGTTAATGATCAATTAACAACGGACATGGCAGTCATAAGGATTAACAACGGATGGCTGTCATAACTAAGTATTAACAATGACTGGGTGTTTTAAGCATATTTGTTGTACTGTACATCTCCTGCAGAACAGTGCCCTCCATTATATCTATGGTGGTAAATGTGAATATAATATTGATGGACATACACAACACAAAGAACACTAAAAAAGCCAAATAAAAGAAGGTCTTCACTCAGGCCTTTCATGCTCTCTTATCCTTTTCAGCTCTGTATTCATCTGCCAAGCTACGTGTAGTTAGTCTCATCAAGACAGACGAGGACATGTACCGCGGTGCTATGTGGGCGCCCTCACTACCTGCTATTTCTGCTGTTTTTATTGATCATCTCCACAGCGCAGCTGTGGGACGCCTGAGTTGTCATTGTCCCACCCTGTCTGACCATGATATCAACAAAATACCTCATAACATGCGTAAGTGTGTCTACATCAATGATTAAGGCAGCTTCCGCGCATCCAATATAGACAGTAATGATTATATGTTTTCTCTCTGTTTCAATTTCTCCCTGGCTAAGGTCAACAAAAGTTGCGCCTGCAGTGCAATTGGTATTCATGGCCGCTTGCCATATGACACCTGATCAAGCAGTAGGGTATCACCGCACTGACCAGAAATCAGTCTGTGAGCATATAGCGCCCCTCTCCATACCTGTTGTTGCATTCGAAATGCAATATATTGAATTTCCTTCGAGACTAAAGTACATATATGCATGATTGATTGCAAAGGTCAGTCTTTATAACTTTCTTGATAACACCCCTCTCACGCTTTATTCCCACATTCCTCAAAACTGTGCCAGACGGGACTTTCATCAACCAAATAATTCAATTCTTTGCAGATCTTACAAATTCAAAGCCATAAACCATGAACCAACTAAAATAACAGCTTGATGTATTGCCACGTTAAATTGATTAGGTCCGTGGTGTAACCACACTTTTTTGAGCAGTCACCTGTATAAAACAGCGCAAGTTGCTGGCTCGAAAACCAGCAATATCCTAATGGTGAATTTAGGAGTCGAATTGTCGGAGCACAGCTAACATATATTGCTATTACCAACGAGCACACCAATGGACCAATCTCTGTCCTTCTGGCTGTGGTGAGGGAGACAGTTGGCAGCTTATCACACAGAGAACGTCGAGACATGTACTATTGTTTGATGACATAACGAACTACCATCCACAGAAACACTACCTCACAAAATGTCCCAACGAGTTTTCCATACTATACTTTCATGAGGATATCACGATGCCTTAGTACATGCTCTAAAAACCACCTGTTGTGCTGGACTGTACATCTTTTTTAAGATTGCTCTTTTATCATGTTTATGAAACGAGTCATTTCTCAGATAAATTTTCCTGCAATTTAAGACCACCTGTGATATGAGACTAGCTTGTTGCTGGAAATAGCAGGCAGGTGGTCTTGAATAATAGCTGGGAGCCCAAGTAAAAAGGTTCTCAGATGTGACTAAATAGTGTACGTACAGTACCTGTTATGCAAGACTGCCCATATTACCAGAAAAAAAGTGGCCCATATTGCAGGTGGTCTTAACCCTTAAAGTGCTATTATCACTGCTATAGTTGCTTTCCAATTACCGTTAAACATATAATGGTTAAAAGAGTCAAATTCCTCATGAAGATACCTTTCATTCAAATACCAGCAAGCCTTGTTTGAAACAAAAAATAGTCTTAGTCAACAGCTTTCCTCGGACACTTTGCGCACAATGCACGCAAAGTGTCCTGAGGAAAGCTGTTGACTCCATCTTAAATCAGCACTTTACGGGTTAAAATACAGATCAATTTATATCTGAGATATACACCCTTATTACATCAAAAGGCAATCTTTAAAAAGATATGTGGTCTCTCACAAGAGGTGGTCTTTGGAGCAGGTGCCACCTTAGTTTGATTGGGGACAATCTACATGTTCTGCGCAACTTCTGCATCATCCATTTGTGTATGTATTAATTAAACATGCTGGAGCTATACACCTGAGAACTACACCATATTTGCTAAACTCGCTGCGAGCAATTTGAGTTTGTCTTTTGATCTAAATGATAATACATCCAGTAGCACAGATTAAAGTTGCCCTAAACAAGTTGTCAGTGGTGACTGAAACTGTTCCACTGCATCAAGTTAATGCAATGTATATTCATGTCAGTCGGTTCTTTGCAACAGGTCTTTTTTTTCAATTTTATTTTATTTTTAAAGATCATACATATACCTGTCTTCACACACATAATGGTAGATATATTGTAAACCTAATTATCGACACTTGCCAGTGAAGCTTCTTCAGTCTGACAGTCAGAGCAACATGGCTCATAATTAACTTGCACACCAGTTTAACCTTCCTGTACTTCCCACTTTGAAGATGGTTATCATTAACTCTTTCCCTCTCAAATCACCCCATGAGAAGTAAATTATTGTCTGCTTCAATGTTATTTGTTGTCTGCTTGAATGTACGTGATCAAAATTCATGGTGACAGAAACAGTCTTATAGGAGAATTTTAGATAAATCCTATCATGAAGGCACACCCCAGGTCAACAGCTTTCCCTGGTACGAGTACTGCACCCAAACCAAGGAGACCTGTTAACTCTTTCAATGCAAAATTTTGGACTGAGTCAATAGCTTTTCTCGGCACCCATTGAGCTCATTGCACCGATACACGCTGAGAAAAACTGTTGACTTGGGATATTCTCTCTGGAACTATAGGCTAGTAGTTGAATGGAAGGTCTTTTTACGAGGAATACGAATCTGGGGTCCTTATGACAATTCAGACTATAGTTTGACTTAGGGATAGTTCAACATTATCATCATTTTTGAATTAGTACTTAGGGTACTAAATTTCATGACCCCCCCTCCCTCCCCCCAAATAAGTACTTTAAAAATTATGATTTTGCCCCCAAATTATAGCAAAATTGCACAGGACAAGCCAAAAATTGACCATCATTTTTCACATCCCGTGAAAGTGTACAGACCCATTTAACCCCCTCTCCCCTTGCGTACTGTAAGTACTAATTCAAAAATGATGAAAATGTTGAACCATCCCTTAAGTAGATTGGCTTTAGTCATGCTTGGCATTGAAGGAGTGAATATAATGCAGTCTAGCTTGTTCTGAAAAATTACAGGATTGAATATGACTGTAAAAGGACATCATTCCACTCCATAATCACAACTGGTCTTTGCATGATCAAAAAAGTCAAACACGTTTCTGTCTCGCGTATCTCTGTAGGTTGTCGCTGCTGGTTGATTATTGTCTGCTTTTGATCTCAATGATTTTTTATAAATAGATTTTTCATAAAATGATTGCTATGTCTCAGTTTTTATGCAGCATGAGAAGGAGAGAAGTTTTTCATGACAGTCCTTTGGAAGTCCTGCGTGTCTGCCTCTCATTGGGCTGTGTGGCTTCATGTCCACAGCCAATTCACTTGCAGGCACCTGCTCGGAGGTTACCATGAATTAAGAGACGTTATCGTGTTCCCTCATTGCCGCACTGCACTGTATACGTGGTTTAAACCCTGAATGACCTGCAATTGATATACACATCTGCACTGCCATCTGGGTGTGAACACATTCCCATCATGCTGTGTCACAGAGGTTCTGGAATGCCTTACATCACGGGAATTAATCCATTCCATTTAACATCAATAATGGGTCTGGGCTTGCTTGATGCACAGCTGAAACCAAATGGGAATTGTAAAAAAAATGAATTCCTTACACGTACATGTATGTAACAAAAATGAGTTCAAAGAACACGACAGTAGTGTCATGCAGATGACGTTGACAAGCATGAACAGCCCCATTATACCTCGCCTTATGAAAAGGCCTCATGCCATTTAAACTTTTCCATAATAAAACCTTCACATAGTTGCAGGATAGGTCTGACAAGTCCAAGCTATGCAGGACAAAATGCAGTGCACAAAATCACTTCAGCAAGCATGCCAGCTTTTCTGGCCTTGCCCTGTTTCTTTGTATTCCGTATGTAAAAAAAAACTTGCATTCAACTACGTGCACATGTAGTCCGGAGACAGTGGTTCTTTGCATTGTCTGGCAAATCATGCTCCAGATGTGTCAGAGGCAACCTGCAGTTATACGGAGGACACTGCATGAGCTCAAAATCCAACCAACACACAAGCTGCTCCTAGAAAGTGTCATGAACAGAAGATTGCTGTACATTACTCAGAAATAGAAATTCCTACGTTTTCAAAACTGGAGGTACTCCAATGCAAAGCAATGACTGATGGCTCTCCCTTTGCATACACATGGGTCCTGTAACCTTGAAAATGAGGCCAAGGTCACCAAAATGTAAATAAGTCAAGAAATAGTGTCAAGGTACTTCTGAGGTAAATTTGAGATTCAGGTGGCCAGTTAGTCTTGAGATATTGTGTTCACAGACAAATGGAAGACAAACATATCACTGACAAAGGACAACCCCAAAAATATAAGTCCTGCCGGGGAGGACGGACGGACGGACTAATAAAAGTATTTTGGTTATACCCTGATGCGTGCTTACCCTTTCGATGGCAAGTTTTCTTTGAGTCAACATGCTTTCTGTGGTGCTATATGGCTACACTGTCCCCAAAGTGCACTCAGGAAAGCTGTTGACCTGCACCATTCTTATATTCTCTGCACGTGCAGACATGCTGGTACTTGAATGAAAAGTCAGTTTACACAGAATAGGAATCCATTATGATTACGCCAATACCTACAACAGCTAATTTTGTTTAAATCGGCAATGAGACTGTACACACATGTATACAGCAGAACCTGTTTTGAGAGACCACTGTAATGGAAGACCATATTTTCAAAGTCCGTTTTGCTATCTTTCCCAATTTATTGCACCTCCACTGAGAGACCACCTGCTTTATGTCACCACTTTTTGGCCTGCCTTAAGGGCAGTCTCTCAAAAAGGGTTTCCCTGTGTTGAAAAAGTTACATAATGGTGGGTTGGTTGCTCAGCCTACAGACCAACCCTGAGGAAAGCTGTAAACTCGTCTTAATTGACTGGGAAAGGGTTATAAACACAGTTACCAAATATTTTTGGAAAGCGCGTGTTCTAAACATTTCTAATCAAACTGCACTTCCCAACCTTCATGAATTGCTAACAAACTGGAGGTTTCAATTTTACTCTGCATACAATCAGTCGCTTCTAGTATTTACACAGCACTGACAAGAGTGATCATGATTTAAAGCAAATTTTAAACTCTATTTTTCAGCTTTTGACACAATGACCTGAAATTTGCAGCAGAGTCAAAAATTTCCTGTGAATTGAAAATGTGTGACTCACATTTTCCTGATTTTTTTGTAACCAGTGTCAATCAAAGAGTAATTGTCTTCCATTTTTCATCTTTTAAAATTGTAGATCCTACATTTCACTGCGTATAGCAATAGCAAAAGGGGGAAAAACAGGAGAAATGCTTTTAAGATTTTTAATATTCATTTTAGCCTGCTATAAATTTAGTGGCCAAATTTACTATGATACATGATCTGAACCCAATTGTCTTTCCAATAGGGATAGTCACTTTTGTTCATTAATATACTAAACTCAGCTAATCAGCATTTACCACATTGCCTCAAAATGAATTTCAAGGCTCCTTTCCTTTTAAAAACATGTATCACTGTATAAAAGAATTTAAAGTGTCACCTGAGGCAAAATATTAGTCACTAAAAAATACCCTGTTGAACCTGTCCCAAATAATCTAAACTTTTCAGTGCTGAATGCAGCTTAAGTCCAACAACTGAAAGAGAACTGCTCTGAATAATAGTACGGGTGCTTGATTCATTTTCCTTGTAGAAAGACTTTGATTCAAGTACCAGCATGCCTATAACTACACAGAATATAACAGTCCAGGTCAACAGCTTTCCTCAGCACACTGAGGACAGATTTTGCCTCAGTCCAAAATGTAACAGTGAAAGAGTTAAGTCTTTCAGTGCTAATCACGTCTTACGTTGATCTACTTAAGTCATACTAGTCTGAATTCTCATAACGATTCCAGATTCTTATTCCTCCTAAAAAGACCTTACATTCAAGTACCAGTATGCTTATGGTTCAAGAGAGAATGTCCCAGGTCAATAGCTTTTCTTGGCCTGCATTGGGTGCAACGCGCCCAATACGTGCCGAGAAAAGCTGTTGACTCAGTCCAAAATGTGACAAGAGTTAAATCCCTCTCTGCAGAGAAACTATTTTTTATATCAAGAAGCACCAGTTCACAGCTCTATATTTCTGTTTGTCTTTAACTATAACCTGTTAAACCATTCCCTATAAAGACCACATTTTTCAGCACTTTAGAGGGTCCTAACACAGATTCCACTGTACTTTTCTGTCTATCAGCAGTGGTATTTGTCGTGCCAAACCTCATGTGTGCAAGCAGACCCGTGTTACACTCTAAGCCTCTGATATGGCTGTGTATCTTCCAGTCCCATTTGCCACATGATATGGATCACGTCTTGTACGTGGCTTATCCAAAGTGGACTTCGGAGATTGATGGATCCATAGCAAGGCTTTGTGCTCAGTCCACACCTATGTGCCTCTTAACTCTGTAAGTAACAAGTTCTGTCTCTGAGTCAACAACTTTTCTCAGCATGTGTTGCGTCCAAAGTGCAGTTATGGAGCTGTCAATTGACCTGGGTCATTTTTACTTTTTCTGCAAGTACAGGATTGCTGGTACTTGAACAAAGGGTCAGTTTACAAAGAAAATGAATCTGCTGTCTTTATGTTAATTTAAATTATTTAAAAAATGCATCAACTTTGGTCAAAATTGACCATAAAGGAGTTTATGCAACTGGTTAAACAGCGCATATTACCTTTAACCCCCTGGAGGCTAAGTCAACACCTTTCCTTGATGTCATGTGAGTGCACTGTATATAGTCTGGTGAGGGAAGCTGTTGATTGATGGATCTAATGAAGCAGATGACCCCTGACACCATGTAGACACAATGACACAATGTAAACTGAAAACGCATATCTCCTGTTGTGTTATTCATGTTTTGTTACAGTGCTATTCATGCTTTTCTGACACTCACTCAAAACATGAAAGCGACCAGACTTTGACTCATTCTCCTGACAATACTACAATTGTAACTGAAAATGCGAGACACGCTTTTTCAGTTTACATTGTTTTGAATAGTTTGCCAGGAATTTAATGTATATACATCAGGAAACAAAAAAGTTGAATCCAAGTTCCATCAAGGTACTTTGAAAAAGAGGATGTTACTTGGTACGATTGTTGCATAAACATAGGAGAACAAACACACAGGGCAGTCCGGGGAGAAAACAAATCACTAATTTGTTAGCTTTCCAAAAATGTACGGTTTGTGGCAGTTTTTATGCATATTAGTTGTTTTGTGATAGAATCCTTACAAGCACTCTATAGCACTGAACCAGATGCTCATCCTTAAAACTTGTCTACAAAACGGTTCATTTTTGGACTTTGCTCATAGTTACCTGACTGTCTTAAAGGATCGCCGTCTACATTTCCAACACAACAGAATGAGAGCAATATGGGGAGAACCTTTGTAACATCTGGGCACACTGAATCTAGAAAGGACCCAGGCTTAAATATACATATACACTGGAATTAAATTAGAACAGCTTAAAAACCTGCAGGAACACAGTATGAATATAGATGCACTCATGCTGCAATACTGCCAAACTACAATGCTGTGTCAACCTCAGAACTCATCGGCATTATGTATTCATTGTCATTATCATGTGCACAAGAAAACTCTGCATTATTCAATAAAGAGAATGCTTTCTACGATTCTCATGTATGTGTACATTGGCTAGTGTCAGTCACCCAATGGCAACCCCTAAGAGCTTTGTGCTCAAGCACAAACTCACACAGCGACATGTAGCAACAGGGCTTTGGAGACAGCCATTGCAATGCTATCTTCACACTTGTCAACTCAAATCCATTTGGTGGATTCTCCCACTTTTTGGCCCCCATTTTGAGACTTTTCAGTGTGATTTTGAGCAATTTTAGACAATCTTCCCCATAGGAAGAAACAAATCTCCCTATTTCTTGCCCTAGGATATTGCCTGGTATGCATCTTCTTTCTCTAATTAGGCACCTTCATAATAATAATGTTGCAAAAGGACAATTAAACATTGTATTGTGTGTTGACGCATTGTGAGTACATTACCAAAGGTCAATAGTATCGATATACAGATCTTTAGCACAGTACAAACATGGATAGGAAATATAGCCCACACAAGTATTTCTGTGACCGTCGAAGGGGTCAAGAGTCACAGGACAAGGCCACAGTGACCTAATTTTCATGTGACACACTCAATCCCACAAAGTATATGCACGCAACAATTTTGGAAGTTTTGTACTTGTAAGCATCACAGCATAGGAACTTGGGACTGACAAAGCATTTCCAGACAGATGGATACTGATGGACGAGGTGCAAATCTAATGTAGTCCCTTCAGGTTGTGGGGTGGCGGTGGAATGGGGGTGGGCAGGGCCAGAGTTTCACAAAATTAGACGAGAATCTATTTGGAATTTTGTCAATTAGTATTCTTTTTAAAGAAAGGCAAGTTTAGGAGAATCTTTATGAGAATGGATTCTGGGATTCTCGCCAAAATTCTGTCCCTGGTGGGGGTGGGGGAGGGTATCATAAAGTTTCCATGTACCCTGCTAAATCAGCAGCTAAGTTCTCTGGTTCTCACAAGTGCACCATAAAATATTTTGCAAGACTCTCAACTAAGCATGAACTCACGTCTTTCTATTCGTGAAGTGAAGGTGCAAATCACTCAATATCTGTCATGGCAAGATCAATTACCTTGCTTGTGGCTGGACATGTAGGAATTACATATACACACCCCTAAAAAAGACCTGTCACGTAAGTTGCAGTATGCCTGTAGGCACTGCTTCACTGGTTTCTCTCTTTTTGGCCTGGTGCACTCTGCATGATGGCTACAGCAAGCTTGAAAATTAAAAAAAAACTGTAATTACTGCCAGAGCAACTTATGGGTTTGGTTCCAAACCCAGCAAAGCATGCAAATACACTAGACTTTGACTGACACTACCCAAAATGATTGTCTGATATCACATCCTCTAAAAATTCTTCACTTGCCTCCACTTGCTGTTGTGTTGAGATGTATGGGTGAATCGCAGAGAAATTTGTACACAGTGGAAGTTCCGATTGAGCAATGAACATCCAGCAGTACTTAGGGGGTAGGGTGAGTGCAACCTAGTGCTGGGCACGGAGTGTGCACTTCAGAATAATTTTTGTGACCACATTTCAGGCTTACTGCTTTACATATAGTTCTACCTGATTAGTGTATGTTAAGTATGCAATGCCATGTAGAAACAGATATAATATGGTACTATCCAAGGAGTTTATCTTTTCCTTTAATTCGGCTATTTTTGAAGGCTTTGTCTTAGTTTGCATTGTTTTTCTAAATTCCCCAGGTTCCCAAACAACTTCATAATATTGAATCTCTCATTTATATGTATATATATATAGGCTATAAAAACAATGGTCTATATATCGCCTGATATGTACTAAAAACTGACCTATATCTGCTGATGACCCCAAAACTGATCTACATTTTTTTTTTTCATTTGTTGAGAAAAATTTACCTACATGTGTATGACATTAAAAAAAGTGACCTATATATATATATATATATATATATATATATATATATATATATATATATATATATATATATATATATATATACATATATATATATATACATATATATATATATATAGCCTCTGTGATGATGCTACAGACACTGATATACTTGTCATCAGAATTTGAGTGCATGTACCATTTTCCTATTAGCTCAATTAAGGTCTTCACCATGTCAAAGGGTCTTTCTGCACGTGGTAATTTGCAATCAACTGTCTACATCAATTTGCACAGTTAATCCTAAAGATTTTGACATAAACCACTTAATGAACCACACAATTAAATGCCAGCTGTCGTTAATTTCCCAAAGACCCTCTTATAACATTTGACAAATTGACCCTGCCAGTGCCAACTGCGACTTAAGTCAACCTACACTGAAAACCAACTACATGTATTCTGAATTATGAGGGTGCTAGCAGTGTTGCCAACCTGGTGAATATATATTTTTGGGAGATTATGAAATGACGAGCAGCGTAAGCAGGGGAGCCCTCCTAGGGTCGTCCGGGGGCATGCTCCCCGGAAAAAAAGTAAAAAATAGACATCAAAATATGCATTTTTGTGGCATTTGAGGGTACTTGGATTTAAGTTTCAGTATGCCGCGAGATGCACAGCAGCTTAATTAGCCTTAAAAATGTCGTTGTGAAAAGCATATTTTTTAAAAATTTACCATATTATGTTTTTAAAATGTCATTTGTGGTGATTTTCGTGAGATTCTTGGCGTAATTCTGGAGTCGGGAGGGTAGACAGCACATGCCTGAATTTTCGGGAGACTCCTGGATAATTCGGGAGGGTTGGCAACACTTTGCTAGATTCATGTTCCTCTTGAAGTCCTCTCATTCAATTACCAGCATGCCACAATGAAAATTACAGTCCGGTCCACAGCTTTCCTCGGCACTCTTTGAGCACATTGCACCCAAAGCGTTCTCAGGCAAGCTGTTGACTCCATCCAAAATGTGGCACTGAGCATGCACTTACTGATGTACTGCTGACAAAAAGACTGATGAACCAACTTTTCCTTAACTCATTCCATACCAGTCCCTGATTTTTTCTGTATATTTACCTAAATTTCAGATGACAATTGCATATTTAAATTGTTCATGAAAAGAGCTTTCATTCAAGTACCAACATGCCTATAGTCTTAAGTCAGTGGTCCTGGCACTGCCCGGCAAGTCTTGCTGCAGCTGACACAAGGGCAGCTGCAGCATGACTTGCCAGGCAGTGCCAGAACCACTGATCATAGTATGGAATGAGTTAAAATTCACAGTACCTAGTTTTCCAAGCTGAACACATGCTTTCAGCATACGATATTATGTACATATATATTAATCATCGTTAAAATATATAGTTAAAACACTGCAAAGGTATTGTCCTGAGGGACTAGTGCGACCTGTTGCATTCCTTGTGGAGCTCTTCGGGCACAATGTCAGTTAAACCCTGATAATGCATTCCACTGTGTAGCTAGAATGAGATGCAGTTTAATCATTAAAAATATAGTCATAAAAACACATCCACATTCCCTTCAGACTAGTTGCTATGTAGGTATGGTACAGTTACCACAAATAAAAGTAAGAATAGGACTCTTTTAACAATTACAATCACAGTCATGGCTTCTGTAAAGAGTTTTGAACAGGTATGATCATTGAAATGTAATTTCACAGGCACACCATCTATTTGTTTTGAAAAACTTGTGTACAGAATGTGTAAGTTTACTCACAAGTTTTGGCTTCTCCAACCATCCATATACCACAATATACTACTGCCATATTAATGTTTAATAATATTTGACTTCCCAGAGAGATCATATCCCTCTTTTAATAAGGCAGTATTTCTGGTTGCAATTGAGTTGGCCTTAACGTTTTCAGTCCCAAGTTTTAGAGTGGGTCAACAGCTTAATGGGCACATTGCAAACAAGCATTCTAAGGCAAGCTGTTGATCTAGACCATTGCATTCTATGTAACTATAGGCATGCTTGTACTTGAATGAAAGGCCTTTTTACGGAGAATAATAATATAAAGTATCCAAATTTGGTAATCCAGAGAAGTTCACGTTGAGTATACTTCGACTTTAGTCCCAGTTGGTAGTGAAAGAGTACGTTAAGTAGGGAAGCACTGACAGTGTGTATAAATTGATACATAATGTATATTTTATAGTTTTAGACCCTCTGGCATGCTCTATACCATATATGTCATATACTGTTGCTACATTACTTTTCGGGGAAAAATGTGGATTGATAAAAGAGGCTCTGTAACTTTCAATTACAAGTTTGTGCTCCTAAATGGCTGGCTGTATACCATGATATACTGTTGCCATGTTATTTTTAATAATAGATGAATTGATATAGATATGGCAGTGACAAAAGCTTGTTTAACTACCCGTGACCTGGCTTTTTTTTTCTGCCTCTATAATTGATTTGATAAGTGCAACTGAAAGCCAAGCCGTACTCTCATCCTAACGTGACACTAATGTACTAGCAAAAACTGTACATTCATTATTATACTAGAGTCTTCATGTCTAGAACCACTTCCTGGTTGTTGTTATCCTATTCCACAGTCCAAACTCTATACTCTCCATAAGCTACCCTGTCCTGGTCCAACCTACATAAACAATCATATATAAATTAATCTGAATCTATTATTAAAACTTAATTGTCGTGGCTGAATTTGCATCCTGATTTTATTGTAAAATTTCTGTCCAATCATACAAGTCGATCTTTTCAAATCACAGTGTTTTGGTTGTAATAACCTAGCTGTGATGAGTTTAAGTATAAGAGTTTTAGAGCATGTATCACTTGGACTGATATAGATCAGGTAAATCTCCCTACAATATCCCATTATTTGTAACTACATCTGGTTTGAGTACATCAGTAAAAACATTGTCTGCATGTGAGAGTGGCTGTAGCTTCAGTGATTGTTGGTGTGTTTATAGAGAGGAGACAGGACTTAATGTACCGTATTCATCTTAATAAGCACATAGTGCACTAGGAAAACATTTTATACACAAAAGCTGAAAAAATATAGATTCTAAGTGTAATAATAAATTTTACCACTTGCTTGAAAACTATGGGATATTTTGAGGGTCCTTTCTTTGAAAAAAAAGGGGGATGTGCTTATTAGGGAGTGTGCACTTATTGAGATGAATATGGTATATAAACATGCCCATAAAATTAGCAGTATCAGTTTATGCATCAGATTTTAAAACATCAATGTTAAAATCTTCCATAATGTAACACTTTCAAGGGGTCTGATTTGAAAGATTCCATGATACTTTAAAAAATTAAGAAACATGCAACGGCTCTTTTCATATATAAAACTCAAAATAATATCATGCCTCCTAGTGTTCAATATTTTTCCAATTTAATTCTAACATACATCTCTATTCAACCAAACAGTCCACTAGTCTATACTGGTCTAAATGTGAAAAGATCCCCAGCAAATAACCCATGTGCGAGTATACAAGAACAATGGCTTAATTGGTCTGTTAATAGTTGAATACATAAGTCACATCCCAATGGTCTTGACTGATGTCCAGCAAGGGTGTGTGCATTTTACAAAGAAATACACTAGGAATATGTACATTTTCCCCCAAAACTGACCACAGAAAACCAGGGATACACTTTGTGTGAAAAATGCTGAAAAGAAAGTTTTTCAGTCACACTTAGTGCTTTACATACTTAAACTATGAAATGCCCAGTCAATGGTAGAATTAATACATACTTAATTCAAATTTATCAAAGTTTGCAGGACTTTTTATTGTTCTTCATGTTCACTCACACACACACACACACACACACACACACACACACACACACACACACACACACACACACACACACATATATATATTCATCCTCTATATATGTAACTAAATCCAAGCTGAGGACTTATTTATCACTTAATTTTGAGTGTCTTTTAAATATACATATATATATATATATATATATATATTTATACATACATACATACATACATACATACATACATACATACATACATACATACATACATAGATACATACATAAATATATATATATATATACATGCATGCTCTGACCCTGTCTGAAGCTTACGGTTTGACTTTTTATGCATTTATATCATGTCGCAGCTAGAGATTACAATAGCCTATATATACTTGGATTTTTTTCTATTTTATACATGTATTGACAGTTGATATACTTTGGCATAATAAACCCTAAACAAACAGACACTAAAATTATGTCATTACAACCAAAATCTATGATGTCAGATATGACCCAAAAGGCATTGTGTCAAATTTGTAACAGAAATCAGATTAGATCGTATATGTTTACCCGATTTTTTGCTCACCCACAGTGTACCTGAACAAGCGCACTGAGTTTAGTGTATACACACCCCTATATTTAGTACGTAAAAATGTAATGTTACACAAATATCTAAATATTTACACTGCAGTCAGCTGTCATTTAGCTCTTGTTTGTTGACCTGGCCATAGGTTGGTTGACCCTGAAGCTTATCAGGCACTGCATGGGTCACTCTGAAATCTTACAATGTATGGTGATATTCATCGATCTGGAAGACTCTCTAAGTTTATAGTGACATCTAAGGTATTGACTGGGGATGAATAAATATGTTCACAACTAGGAGCAAGATTTTCCTGCAAAAAACATTATGCATCCCCCGAGCAGGCGCTTCTCACCAGAGGCTACCCCTCTAGGAGGGCCACCATTCTTGTGCAGAAAGTTTGACCTTGACCTTTGGCCTCCCAGTCACCTCTTAGCAACTTCAAGGGAAAACTCCCTTGGGTAAATGATGACAAAGTTTGATGGAGTTCAATTATACCAATTTGAAAATGTGGCATGGAAACCATTTTATTTTGTAAGGCATTGTGACCTTGACCTATTGGCCTGAAGGTCATCCACATACAATCATATGCAAAAATTCCCCAAGTCTATGGAGTATCTGTATCAAAACTTTCAAGTAAATCTGGCTACGGTTTTGAAGAAGTCAAAATGTAAACAACCACTGCAAACCCCGCTGACTTACATGGCAATCAATTAAGGAATGCAAAAGTCCCCCCCCCCCCAAAAAAAACGTTAAAAATCCGAAAATCATTGGAGCATAAACATTTGAACAAAGTTTGTTGATACCTACTCAATGTACATCCCCACCAAGTCTGAAGAGAATTTGGTTAATTGTTTTGGAGAAGTTGAAAATGTGAATTAGCATATTGTTGAAAATGTGAATTAGCAATCCCCATTACATAGTAATGAACAGGAATGTATGCAGTTTGACCTTTCAAGGTCACTCAGGTTTAAAATAAACCCTACAAATTGAAAGCCCATAGGCACTTTCCTACTAACATTTAAAAGTAACCTTGGGCCTATGATGCACCTTCAAGAAGGTACATATAAGCCAATAAGTGAAAATTGCTGAGTCAGCATAAAAACGCAACCAAAAATGCAACCAGGCTTTGAACTTGACCTTTGACCTCCAGGTTAAATGTTATTATATGGGAAAATTTCCCAGACCCATAGATTATATGTACCAAATTAGGAGGCAATAGGTCAAGAAGGGACAAAAATATAAGAAAAATAAGATACGCAGCGCAGACGGGGGAAGCATAACAAACTATCTGGGGAAAACAGGTGCACTTATATAAATATACACATCAGATAATTTTGCGAGCCTCCGCATGCTCCCAGTAATAATCTCACCTTCTGCAAATTTAATCAAACTGTTATCTTCAATCTGTGCATCTTCTGTGTTTTGAAACAACTCAAATAATCAGATTACAGAATACAGATAAAAATCCAATTTTCTAGCAGAGGATAATAAGTATGGTTATTGTCTTTCCAAAAAAATGTAAGTGTGTTAGCTTGACATCAGCAAGCGCAAGAATATCATTTGGTCAGATGAACAAGCAAACTGCACATTCCTCATCTACAAATCATGTCATGTCATTATATCCCATTTCATACAAAGACAAATTTTGTCTTTCAAGTGGAACAGATCTGAACATCACCCCATTAAAGTAAATAATTGAAGAAAATGGATTCCCTGAAGACCATCAATCAAGATTCACAACCAAATCTTGCCATGTGATTTTCATTAGAACTTATCAGTAAGAAGAATCCAAGGGATAGCACATTGAACATCAATTGTTGACTTCTGATCTGCAAATTCACGACAAAACTGTCACCGTTCCAGGGTACAAAGTTGGTACCATATTGTGCTTATTTGGCACACTTCCTGTTTAGCCATAGTTCCTTTAACCCTTCATGTGCCAACTGTGACTTAAGTTGAACTACGTAAAACAAACTGGTCTGAATTATAATAAGGGTGCTAGATACATGTTCCTTTGTTAAAAGACCTTTCATTCAAGTGCCAGCATGCCTGTACTTACATAGAATATATTAGTCCAGGTCAACACACTTCCTTGGTGCACTTTGGGTGCAATACACCCGAAGCAAGCTGAGGAAAGCTGTTGACTCAATTCAAAATGTGGCACTGAAATGTTATACTAGCCAAAATTGTCGAGGTTTGTTTGTTTGGTTTTTTTATATTTTACTCTTATTTTATTTTATTTCATTCATTTATTTATTTTTGGAAGGGGGGGGGGCTTATGTACTAATAAAAAGCAATTTTACCTTTTCCCCCTTGTATTAAGACTGAGTAAACAGCTTTCCTTGGCATGGGTTGGGCACTAATGTACATTTCTCAGTCAAACTGTTTTTCATGACTGTTGAAATTAGTTGAAAACCCGGAAGCAGACGACATTTACCCACCAGCTGGTTTTGGCCGGTTTAAGGGGGAAAGGGTCAAATGGGAACTGTAGATGATTCTGATTAGAACATCATACCCCAGGCCAACAGCTTTCCCTCGGGCAATAAGTTGCTCAGCATCCTCCCCACCCCAAGGAATACTGTTGCTCCAGTCCGAGATCAAGAGGCAAAGGGTAAAGCCCCTAATCCTACTTCCTGTCAGAGAAAGAGTGATACTTTACTGTAAAAATGCTCACTATAAATTTAATGATCAGAATGACCTTAAGATGTCCTTGGCCAGGATAGAAATATGATGACCCCTGCTGACTTTGAAAATAGGTCATGGTCACTGACTGTCAAACTGAACTGTGCTTTAAATGAGATGCTTCTGCAGTCCAAGTTCCATGAAAGTAGTTCAATGAATTTGTTCCAAGTCCTTGTGTGCATAGCAGTAAAAATAAGATAATCCTGGTGACCTTGAAAATAGGTCAAGATTGCAGAAGGTCAAATTCAGCTAAGCTTCCAATGAGATGCTTCTATGGTTCAGGTTTCACAATTTGTTCAAAAGTTATTGCACCCTAAAGGGTGATGGGTGGATGCAAGCACAAAGATGAGGGGTAAAAACATTAAGTGAGTCACTCTATAGTCTGGCAAAAAGTAACCCCTTTGCTTGAAAAGGGCACTATGTATTTTATATGACAGCCATGCATCACCATGTCTACTGCACATGTTAATCATTAATATTGTACATTTTGTATATTTATCTGGTTGCAAGAACTTCAGCCAATCAGATGACATGACTGCAGGTCAATGTAAGAACTCTACAACCTGGAATTTCAATGATGATCATGCAGGTTGAACAGTGTCCCGGTATATGCTTCAATGATGACCACATTGAACAGTATATGCTTCAATGATGACCAGGTTGAACAGTATATGCTTCAATGATTACTAGGTTGAATGCTGTATGCTTCAACGATGACCACATTGAACAGTATATGCTTCAATGATGACCAGGTTGAACAGTATATGCTTCAATGATTAGCAGGTTGAATGCTGTAAGCTTCAATGATGAACAGGTTGAACAGTATATGCTTCAATGATATAACTAGGTTGAACAGTATATGCTTCAATGATGAACAGGTTGAACAGTATATGCTTCAATGATATAACTAGGTTGAACAGTGTATGCTTCAATGATGACTAGGTTGAACAGTGTATGCTTCAATGATGACTAGGTTGAACAGTGTATGCTTCAATGATGACTAGGTTGAACAGTGTATGCTTCAATGATGACTAGGTTGAACAGTGTATGCTTCAATGATGACTAGGTTGAACAGTGTATGCTTCAATGATGACTAGGTTGAACAGTGTATGCTTAAATGATGACTAGGTTGAACAGTGTATGCTGCCTCTGGTTTTTGCAGTTGAGGAAAGACTGTCACAATAAGTAGAACAGTAAGCAAAATTACCTCAAAATGTAATAGAACAGAGTTTACTATTCAACGAGGAGTGAGTGCAGTGCTAGTGCATGGGCATCCACGGACCTCAGATTGCCCTTGGCCTCTGTCTGATCACTTCAGTTAAAGGCAAACCTTATACGTAGATGTGCCGACAATGACTCCTGGATGAGTAATAAGTCTATAACCACAATCTGTTTTTTTCAGTGACATGAGAGCTGTATGTCTTGAATAAACTGGTCACCACTCGATTCTCCATCAATAACTTCATTGTCATTTCGTTAGTTCATGCAGGCTTAACTGCCGACAATCAACGCTAAGTATCTCATTGCAGCAGACTGGTGTATATGGATGTGTAGAGTAAAATCACAAGATGCAAGATTCAATTCATTTATTTGACCAGAGTAGTGTACCATAATACATTACACAAAAAATGTCTTTCTGTTCATTCTACTAACTTCTGAAATACAATAATTTTTGTCCAGGAGACTCATTGGGATTTTTACTAAAATCGCTATAGGTTACAGACTACAGTTGTGATTGGCTGGTTGCACATCCCAACGGAGATAGTCCGTAATTGTGAAAATACTGTGTTTTCAGCATGCTGTAGCTTCTGTTTAAATAAAGTTAGCTAAGTCAGGTTTGCTGCATCGCAGAGTTACTTCATTGGTGGTCATATAGGTGCACTGTCTTCCA
>CAXHWN010001045.1:0-11000 GCA_964020975.1 Hermodice carunculata | reverse complement strand
GTCACAAACTTATAAACTGGTATATTCACCTTATCTGCAAAAATCAAAATTCTACAACTTCGGTTCATGGTTAATTGGATGTGACTATATCACAAACCCATAAATTGAATTGAAATGGCATGTCTATCTCTAATAGTTATGAATCTATTCAAGATTGAAATTTTGCATATTCACCTAATTTGCATAAAATACAATCCTACTACTTTGTTTCATGTCTCATTGGATGAGGCTTTGCCACAAACCCATTGATTGAAGTTGGAATGGCATGTCTATGTATAATAGTTTTGGAGATATTCAACTTTAAAATGTTTCAATGCCCTTTATCAGCATAATTTGAAATTCTGGAACTTATATACTGTTCATTATATTGGCAGGTGTTACAAACCTATATATGCACATTGAAATTTTGAGTCTATCTGCAATAGTCTGGAAGATATGGAGGTTTTAACATTTTAATTGCCTTATTTGCATGATTTTAAACACCATGACTTTTCCAAACGATATGCACAATGTCACTGGCAGGTCAGTCACCATGGCAAGTTTCTTGGTTTATGGAATAATAGTGTATGATAAAAAGTCCGGACAAATTTGGGTGTCATGGAAAGAAAAAAATAATGAATCCGAGGAAAAACAATATGTCTGAGTTGGTACCCAGGCATACTCTTGAAAAAACAAAATGTCCTGATTCACACCCAGACATCATGATAGGATCTTATCATTATATCAAGGCAGTTCTGATATCGAATCAGGACGATCAAAGTCGTTTCCTGCCAAGAATGTATAGTGATTTGACATTGTCTGGGAATGAGATTCCGCTGTTCAAAAAACTTTGCTTTTTTTTTTTAACTAAAGCCGGTCTAAAACCTACATTTCTATTATCACGTATACACGCCTTCCTCATACAGTGACATGCATAACACTTCCCAAATCATCGAGACAACCACAGAATATTATAAAAATAGAGTTTTATTTTTTCTTTTCAGCGACAAAACTTTTCCAGGTAATATATGTACAAAATTGAAAACCATATTACTCATTTGTACAAAAATAGAAAGTGGTGTACATATTACAATACCGTTTTAAGTTTGAATACCCAAGGGTCTTCCTGTATAAAAACAAACTTTATGCTATTCTATTTACACCATTCATATTTATAGTACAAATATTTTTTTATCATTTCTTGGGTTACTGATATCAAAGAATAAAATTCTATTTATTTAGATAAGGAAGGCTTCAAGAAAGTAATGTTTTTGGACCGTCAACATACACAATAATATCATATTTTAGCCCATTCAGAAGTTTCAAACTTTATAAATGTTCAACCCAGTAATCAAGATATGAATTGAATACAGACTGACATCTTTGAGAGTTTCTGCTGTTCGAGATATTTTAGCCAATGTTTTTCAAAAGTAAAAAAAAATAAGAAGAACTGAAATTGTGAATAAAATGAGCAAAGTTTGTAAATAACTATTTATACAATTGTTACTTTCTCTTTGAAGCTGAAAATTCCTCAATAAATTCTGTATACAAAAAATGATGACAAATGGCACAAAATTAGCCTAATTTCAATGCTGCTTTAAAATGTGAACGAACAAAAATATCGTAAGTACAATAATATGTACACAAAATGAAGTTAATTTATTTAAATTTAAGTGCATGGGAAAATCCCACTGCACTGTACTGCGATACCAATGGCGTATTGTTTGGCTGGATACCAAATTATGTACATTCTATTTTCCAAACCACGATCAACGTGTCTTGTGTAAACACGGTTACCACAAACCACCTAATTATAAACAAAACACCCCTTATATTATGATTCACCTTTTTGCATTTGTAATAAATAAATAACGACGAAATCTGAGAACATCTTATGTACACTATTAAAATACTGACATTAACGCCATATGTGGATGACTAGCTGTGGACTTTTATGGATGACAGAGGAATGGTACCTTCCCCATGACCAATCTCCTAAGAGTGTGTATTATCCTCAAAGAAAACGTAGCATGGATTCTTCAGAACCTCGATCTATCACAGACGGTTGAAGGTCAGCGTTTCTGCGCCTCACCTGCTTGTATACACCGGGTCTCTAGAGTGAGGAAAAAACTTTCCAAGACATAAACTGGGCGCTACGAGCCAACTACATCAAAGTTGGTGAAAAATGGCATAATTTCCTGGAGACCCCTTTTGAAATGTTTAATCAAAACACTTTGCAATAACCAGATTCAAAAAGATGCACAAACTTGTTGAAACTATATAGTATGCCATGGCTATTACGTCTGACTAGATACCGGAGGAGAGATTCTGATACTGTCACATGTGTTATCTGATTAATAATTCACCTGATAGGTTTTTCGATAAAAAAAAGATTCTGCAAATTTACCAGAATTCACATGAAACGTAGCTAATGAACCTTTCTCGTGGCATTTTTCACCATGTACGGGCAACCAAAACAGTGGCATTTGAGAATTGTTTGTCTTTTGTCTGTAGGTCTGCAGTGTGGGTGTATATGCAGTCATGTAATTTCACAAATTATATACTGTAAGTTTTCCTTCTATTACGTCATGATGCTGCCTCGTTCATAGTCCAAAAGACATGTCGATCTTCTGTACTGAAAGCACTTGGGTCATTTGGCGCAGTTCTCAGCTGGACTTGTGAAAAGTTCATTCCGCCGGAGACACTGCCATTGTTTTATCCAGTCACTGTGTTCACATTCCATTATCTTTTTCAATAGCTGTCAATACTGAAACTATATTGTGCTCATCGACAGCACAAGAGTAATCAGTGTTTCAGCCATCCACTACTTTTGTGGCATTAAAACAAGCGACATTTCAATATCCACATTCACAACCCATCGCTGTACCACACTTTCTGAACGCTCAGCAACTGCATCAGTCTTTCGCACCTGCCTCTATTCCCATGTGTGCCTGTACAGGCACTCGTGAACCCTTAAATCCACTGGTGCAACCATGTACGAGGTCACCTCTGAAAGTAGAAAATGAAACACTCTATGTAGTGATGATTCTTAATATGTGCTGATACATATATAAAAACTAGGAAAGATAATTTGCTGCATAGCAAATCAGTGTGTATGTCTTCAAAGCATATTGGTATGGCAATGTACAACTATTCCATAACACAGGAGTAGAAGTTGGAATGGCATCTCTATCTATCGAAACTTTGAAGTTATTCCAGATTTAAAATTTAAAATGGTACTATTTAGCTTAATTTGAATTGCTACAACATTTATTTTTAATTCGTTAGGTGCGCAATGGTCAACTACCCCCCAGTAGAAGTTGGAATGACATCTCTATCTATTATAGGGTTGAAGATATTCAAGACTGAAAATTTCGAATACTGCTAATTAGCATACTTAAAATTGCTACAACTTTTGTTTTAGATTCATTACATGCACAATGGTCAACCACCTCCTAGAAGAAGTTGAAATGACATCTCTATCTATAAAAATTTTGAAGATATTCAAGTTTTAAAATCTTCAATGCTGCTAATTACCATAATTTAAATGGCTACAACTTAAGTTTTAAATTCATTAGATGTACACTGGTCAATAATCCCCTAGTAGAAGTTGGAATGACATCTCTATCTATTATACTTTTGAAGATATTCAAGATTTAAAATTTCAAATGCCCCTAATTTGCATAATTTTAAAACATCTTCATTCCTCTGTATGAAAAGGTCAAACTCCTTGTATGGAGGTACAATCATGCCAAGTTTGGAGTTTCTATGTATAATAGTGTCCGAGAAAAGTGTCGGACAAATTTGCTGAGAAAGAAAGAAAGAAAGAAAGAAAGAAAGAAAGAAAGAAAGAAAGAAAAGAAAGAAAGAAAGAAAGAAAGAAAGAAAGAAAGAAAGAAAGAAAGAAAGAAAGAAGAAAGAAAGAAAGAAAGAAAGAAAAAGAAAAGTGTGTGTTGACACACGCACTTTGATTATAGCAATATGGATCCCAGCTGAACATCACTACAGACTCCACCTTGTATCATACAATGCTGCAGATTGATTTATTTTGCTTCCCGTTGTGGTCCACACAAATGCGCTTCGTGTAAACAAAAAACACACTGAATACGGAATTCTTCGTGGCTATTCTGCTCTGATAAATCTGTAAGAGAATCAGGCCCTGTACGAGACAAGAACAACAAGTACCTGTTTAACTGGGGTCTTGCACCAATGCCCATCACTCTTCTTCTCCCCAGCCAAAGGCACGTGGTCCAAACTTAAATACCAGCTTCTTCGGGAAGTTTCGGTTCTTAGGTACGTGGTCGAAATAACCCTGGTCACGACAAAACCTACAAAGAACAAAAATACAAACTCGTGGTTAATTTGAAGAAAAAAAAGTGACTAATAAATAATATTAAAAATATTATACGTTCCTATTTTAATCTTTGATTTAAGTTCAGAGACTGGATAAAACGTATTTGGCACCCACCCTTGACATTCGGTGGGACATTGTATATCTGTTGGAACTCTTCCAAATTACCTAAAATTTGTAGATTGTTCATTTACTTTCTCTGGCAACGATATGCTGTGTATACTAAGATTGGTTTGAACAATGTATACACTCAATCTCAGCCCTGGGCAATAACAGGTCAAATATCATTTCTCGGTATACCTTCGCTGGAGGCATTTTCAATTAGCCACTTCAGACTCCATCTTTCTTGTCCAGAAACTAAAAGGATATATCCAAAGGCTGCCAATGCCTCGAAGGTACTTATGACAGCAGAGAATCGTTTAGCTTCTATAGCCTCCAGATATGATCCTCACTTTAATGCCAATACTCAATACAGCAAAGGGAAGAGCCAAAATCTACAAAGCGAGCCTACCTCATTGCTCTGCTGAATTTCTCGTAAGTCATTTCTGGGTTGTTTTTCTTGTCCCCCCACATCCGGGCCACCTTTTCAGATTGTATAATGCGGAATACACCATCCTTCGGGTCCTCCCAACGAATAAGTTTTGGACAGAACTGATTATTCTTCAGAAGATCACGACAGAACTCCCACAAATGATTTCCTTTGGATACTGAAAAACGAACGATAAAAACTGAACAAAAAACTCAAAGGTATCTCATCAACTAAAAAATTAACAGTTATGCTCCACTTTAAAATTCAAAACACAGTATTTAAGAGCGTTTTGGGACCAAACATTTCAAATTCACAACAAAAATTGACAGTGCCTTATTATCTCACAAATAAAACTTAACAAGTATCACAGTCGTCAGGAAGCAATAGCACTGGTCTGTGTGCAAAAAGCAATATAAATACTGATACAATGTTTCAATACAGTTACAAGATATTTGTTACTGCTCACCTTGGCCAGGTTTCTTGCCCTTTGCTGTTGGAGATCTAACTTTAGTTAGTCCATCTGTACTCTTTGCCAACTTCCTTGGGCGCCCTCGTTTTCCAGGTTTGTGTTCTTCTTTGATACTTTGTAGGAGATGGGCCTGCTGAGGCATATGATAATTTGGAGGTGGCTGGGTGTGGATGCTGCGGACCTGTGGTGTATAATATCTGTGTATCTGTTGCATCATAATTTCGTTTTCCTTCGATATTGTCGTCAGCTCCTCGTGTGTGCTCTCTTTGTCAGAATCTGATGAAACGGAGCCTGAAAGGATTCAAGGAATATATTATTATTATTATTATTATTATTATTATTATTATTATTATTATTATTATTATTATTATTATTATTATTATTATTATTATTATTATTATTATTATTATTATTATTATCTCCTGTTGCGTTTATGTACACAATACACCAGGTCTAATAGAAACAAATTACAGACACTTAAATTCGTCTCAAGTCTAGATTTTGACCACAAACACAATGTATATACCTGTAATAATCACAGAGAACGACTAAAAGGAAACTTTCATTTCTGAAAATCGTCACTTGAATTCAGTTGTTGTGTCGAAAGTAACTACATATCCTACAAAGGTAGAGTCATTGTGGTCGTGGACTCACCTGAACCATAACCAAGGTCTTCGTGTATTGGGAGGTCAGCATCATAGTCGATCTCATAGTCGTAAAAGTAGCCATTGATCTCTATGCCTGGTGCTGGCTGCTGTGAGGGAATATGTGATAGTTGGTGCACATGTGTCTGTTGCTGTTGCTTTTGTGACTGCGAGTTGAGCAGGTGCATATGTTGATGCTCATGGTGGTGATGGTGGTGGTGATGGTGGTGTTGATGGAAAGGTGTTCCGCCGGCGGGTGCCAGCAAATCTAAAATACAACAGAGGGAAATAGGATGTGTCAGATTCATGCAGTTCACAGTTGGTTACAAACTGTCACTATTTTCGCATCTCACAACATGACATCAATGGCTGGAAGCATCGATCAGCTACTATGTCTTGAAGAAGAGTTCCACTTTCAATTTTTTTTTAAAGTGATGCTATACTGAAATTTCAAGATCAGGCTTGTTTTTATAAGCCTGACGACAAGTCCTATGCAGAGCATCAAAACAGACATCTGACCTTCACACATGTCTGACCACCAAATGCGGCAATGCGAGCCGTTCATAACTGTTGGAACAAGAGACTAAAAACTTCCCTGTGATGTCTAGAATCACAATACATGCGTTATAGTATGCCAGCGGTATGCCACATGGCCATTTTATAATACATCAGTGATATAACCCTGTCCATTTTCCAAACGTTTATGGTGGGCCAAAATATCTAACCTAACTGTCGTCCATCAGAATGAATTTCCTTTCAAAAATAGTTTTTTTTTTTTAAATGGTTGAAAATTATAATGTTACTGATCACGATTGTGTATGTTTTTCATCAAGAAGTATTTATCTCCGCTAGTGTCTCATAGAACCAGACACGCTATGGAAACTTAAATTGGCAATTGATTCAGAGTTGGTTGGACCCAGATGCAATTAAGATTTTGTACATTGAGTTATTAAACCTACCTGTATGTTGATGGTGTCCCATGTTATTGCGGTGGATAAGGCTTTGCATTGCCGATACGGACTGTGTCGTGTCCTCCATGGGCGGTTCTTTGAACTTAACTGCAAGGAAAAGAGCACATTCATCACAAAGGCATATGGTTTATGTAATAGATCCATTATGTATTTCATATATTGTTCCCTTGTGGAATCATTAAGCCAAGAAAATATCATGGTTCTTATCATGATACATGCTCTCTCTCTCTCTCTCTCTCTCTCTCTCTCTCTCTCTCTCTCTCTCTCTCTCTCTCTCTCTCTCTCTCTCTCTCTCTCTCTCTCTCTCTCTCTCTCTCTCTCTCACGCATACACATATATATATATATATATGATATATATATAGAGAGAGAGAGAGGAGAGAGAGAGAGAGAGAGAGAGAGAGAGAGAGAGAGAGAGAGTTATTAGACTTAGACTGCTACAATAGCAGTCGGTACGTTATGATAAAAAAATAAAAAGATCACAAAAAGTCACAACTAGGCGCATATGAACATATGGTAGCTGGCTTCAATTTCATTGTGGCACACTGGGTTTGTTTTTTTTTTTTAATTTATTTATTTTGATCATTTGCTTCAAGTTCATGGTATTTTGGGGGGGGTTGTTAATTTTTTTTCTTTTTTTTTATTTATTTATTTATTTTGATCATTTGCTTCAAGTTCATGGTATGGAACCTGAGGCTTACCTTGCTCGAGAAGGTTACGGAAAGTCCTGTAGATGTACTGTCCGTAGTTGGGCTCAAGTCTTGTGAAATCTTCCTCTGTCATACTACACATCCTGACCCCGTCAATGTGCTGGAAGCGTTCGCCACAAAAGTTGTTCCAGTCGACCATCTGCTGGTAGCGTTCTACCAGGTAATACACGTAGTCCAGTACTTCTTTTGTGCCCCAATGCTCTGGGTGTCTATTTTGCCAACTAAGTAAGTCATTCTCACCTGTCAAAAGATAGAATGCTTTAGAAAATATTCATACTTACATAAGTGCTGCTCGCATTCTTCATGTTTAAGACTTACAAAGTTACAGACCCTGTATAATATTCATTCTCTGGTAGCAGAGCCCAAGATAAGGGACCTTGATCATTTTTCGTATCTGGACGCAAAAGACTGCTTACATACATCACAGGAAATGGCTGCATCCAGGCACCGATAGTATACAGCTTCTTGGGTTAAATATGCATGTGTGTGTGTGTGTGTGTGTGTGTGTGTGTGTGTGTGTGTGTGTGTGTGTGTGTGTGTGTGTGTATGTTTTGCTGGAAGTGTTACCGAAAATGAAATCGTCCATTTTTAAAGTACACAATCAGTTTCAAATATCTGCACGCTGCACGTTTCACATCTTCAACATAAACTATGTAATTTAACTTACATGTAAAGAACAGAAACAGTTCAATACAAGCACTTAAAGGCTCAATTGATTTATCATAATTTTTTTTTATTTTTTTTTAGATCAAAGTGTCTTACCAGCTTCCAAAATCCCCATTATGTTTGACTGTGAGACCACACCACCAAGGTTGGTACTTCCAGATTGGCTTGTCTCGTCCAAGTTGTAGTAAGTTTTTTCCTCTTCTGGAGGATCTATTTCCATTTTGAAATGTGGTTTTTCATCGACGCCGTAGTCGTAAAATGCATCGTCGTATGAACCGTCTGGTATCATAGTGTCTGCCAGCTGTGGGTGGCAAAGCAGAATGATATTAGCACGGCGAGCAAGTGCGTCCAGAGTGTGTGGCATGGCTGTGGTTGGACACTTGAATCAAATTTTCTTGGGGTTTTAGCAGATATGTATTAAACACCAAGATCTACTTGGTTGTGTACGAAATAAAAATTGAGGGCAACTTATTCATATTTTATTGGTTAATTAGTTGGGAAGATGCGTATATCGACATGCACCCGTATCATTTGGAACAGCAATACAATATATGCGAGAATAAAGACCTTTTGTTGTAACACACAAGTTGTGCCCTATGTAAAAATGATTTCCAAATTAATGATTTTTTTAAGCTCAGTATACTCCAAAAAATAATTTTAAAAATACTTACACTCTGAAAAGGACTTGTACACGTCATTCTTCAGCTGCGTTTGTGGACAATCGGATCTGGAATAATTTAAGATTACATAGCATTGACTTATCTCCACATCAGCCAAATAATCACTTTGGGATAAAATCATAATAATATATAAGGGAAAAGGAGTTGTCGAGTCGCGACACTCCCCAGATGTGCCCATGACCATGTCAAGATCAACATGATATAATTAATAGTGCACCTGTGTTCAAAATAATCACCCAATATTTTACAACACCTTCAACATCACCGGTGGCTATGCCAGATTAATTTTGACTTGTAAAATCTACCCAACTAAAACATTTTTTTTTGTTTGTTTTTTTTTTTTTTTTTTTTGTTTTTTTTTGTTTTTGTTTTTGTGATCACGAAAAAGTATGGACATGCGCATATCGCGATGTGTCAAACGTGGGGTGTTATACAGCCATCAGTGTAACACCACATGCAGTGGTAGATGATCGCACAATCACCCCGCGGCAGGCATCCCGCATATGTAATATTGCCCTTTATATAAACAGCTCTGTCTAAAACAATACAGCGCAATTTACATCACATCAAAGGATGATTGATCTCACTACAATGCGCAAAAGTACAGCCACGCACAGAAGGCCGGATAAAAATTTTTGTGTCCGTTAATAACAGTATTCTAAGAACTCTCTTTTCTAAGCTGGAAGGAGAAAGTGCTGTAAGGTAAACACCAGCGTCTTATTGTAAAGCTTTACATGTACAGTGGTACCTGCTGTATGTGGCCACCCCTTCTGCCCAAAAAATGGCCACATGCAGCAGCTAGGTGACCTCTCACCATAGGTATATTTTACAAAGAAATTGACTCCTATGTCTGTGCCTAGTGACCACAAAAAACAATGTAGCTGCTCACGGCAGTGATTGCATACAGCAGGTACCACTGTATTAGTGTATACTATCTGTGTGTATGTATATATATATATATATATATATATATATATATATATATATATATATATATATATATATATATATATATATATATATATATATATATATATACATGCGTGTGTATATGTGTGCGTGCGTGCGTGCGCGCGTGCATTATAATTTGAAAAAAAAAACTGACTTCACATAATTAACATCATGGAAGTTATGATTTTTGATGAGCGAAAATTTGAAGATAATTTTTGTTTCAAAACAAACTAAGAGAAAAAATCTCCCCACTTACCTGATGGGTTCTGTCAATAAGGTTGTTCCGTCTACTGTAGAAACTGTTGGTGCTCCTGAGGTAAAAAAAATACAGGTTGATTCAACAGGACTATGTACGAACCATGTGTTCTTGTCACTGCGATATCATACTATGCTTCGCTTTACAGTCAGTCTGCCGACTTTATCCAGGGACACGATCAATAAATTTACGGGCTTTTCTCGGAAATAGAAGGGAAAGTCCCTTTGCCTTGCGATCGTCAAATACTGGGATCTCATTGGCCGGACGTTGGCCAATCAGCGGTCTTGTTGACAGCGCAATAGAGGCGAACTAGAAAAGGCGATTTGATTCATACTACCAGCAAACGTGTCTGTGTGTTTACTGGTCTGTAATTAGAGGTCAAAGGTCTACAATTGAAAGAAATATGAAACTGAACGGCTGTGTTTGAACACAGACATAACAAGCAGCCAGTACACGACAAAGTCTTCGGTTGTTAGATAAGAATACTCAATATTTCCACTGTAATGGTGAGCACTTTAATACCGAAGTTTGAAAATTATGTGTCCCTAGTGGCTAATCTGTGTACATTTGTAGTTCATGAATTTATGAATATCAGAAGTTTGATGCACCGTAAGGGCTAAACCCATACCAATATGGACAGTCTATAGCTAACGGTTGCATAAAAAACTTTGAAACCTCGAATGATGGAAAGAAAGAAATCGAAAAGAATACCAAAAAAGAATGTCTGTGTGCAATAAAAATGCACTGTTTGCCCCAGGACACAGTATTCCCGTGCAGGGGTCAACGATCACAGAC
>CAXHWN010001044.1:0-16000 GCA_964020975.1 Hermodice carunculata | reverse complement strand
GCGTGTGGTCAATACCCACTGGGCCGTGTAATAGCCTAGAAACAAAATGGCGCTCACAGAGTCACTATCCCACAATCCACTGCGCGCATCCCCACACCTGGCCACTCGCTGGCTGCGATGCCAGGACGTGCTGCCTGCTTCCAGACAGTGACGCTGCCAAAGAAAGGCAGACGTTCGCTGGGGGGTAGTAGACCGCCAAGAACGGATGTTTAGCAGGCAAAAATTTGTCTTGCTTAAG
The DNA here is from genome assembly GCA_964020975.1 of Hermodice carunculata. Taxonomy (NCBI): domain Eukaryota; kingdom Metazoa; phylum Annelida; class Polychaeta; order Eunicida; family Amphinomidae; genus Hermodice; species Hermodice carunculata. The sequence continues at coordinate 15,762 of CAXHWN010001044.1, read as the reverse complement.
GAACTTTGTTAAATAATTAATTAATGCAAGTAATTAGCCACACAAAACAATGCCTATGCACACCTACTACCTATGGTCTATCCACCACAAAAAATTCAAAGGGCTAGCATTAATAGTTTAGAAGATATGGCCCGGACAAAATTTGTCTTGCTTAACGAACTTTGTTAAATAATTAATTAATGCAAGTAATTAGCCACACAAAACAATGCCTATGAACACCTACTACCTAAAGTCTACCCACCATAAAAAAATTGAAGAGGTAGCATTAATATAGGGAAGATATGTGCCGGACAAAATTTGTTTCTGTATATTTACATATCGTGGTGACCCAAATATTTGACCTAGTGACCTAGTTTTGCTTTATGACACTTTCTTAGACTAAGCTTCACATTTGTGTAACATTTCATGACTCTAAGTAAAAGGACAAAAAAGTAATGGCCCGGACAAGATTTTTCATACATATGTATTCTGTGACCCAGATATTTGACCTAGTGACCTATTTTTGGCACACCATACACCTCTATCCTAGGAAGTACAAACACATTAAATTTGGTAGCTGTGGGTGTTATGGTGTTGGAAATATGGCCCGGAGAAGCTTCGGACGGACGGATGAGGTGCAAACCTATTGTCCCCCACCAAGTGGGCGGGGGACTTAAAATTGCTGAAGCATCACCATTTGAACAAACTTGAAAGAGACCCACCCAAGGTACACTGCCACCAGGATAAGTTAATTTGATGCATAGTTTAGTAATTCACAAAAATGTGAATTACCATTGCAATCCCCATTCACTTACACAGTAATAATAGCACTGTACATATGCATGAACTGGTTAGTAAACGAATTACTTTGTCGCCTTATTACATCACAGCGTTTACCGCAATGCATCTTGGGGGATTGCCGGGGACATACTAAGCCAGCAGTTCAGACTCACAGTGGAGTAGGACGTTTGATGCAGTGCTGACTCTTGGTGGTGTGATACACGCATGTTCAAGTTCTGATAAGATAAAGTTAGAAAATGCCGGACGTTAACTGTTGTGTGCTGCAGTGCACTAGTTCTGATAGGAAGACACCTGGACTCAGCCTTTACCAGTTGCCACCCGACAAAACAGAGAGGAAAACCTTGATCAAACTGATCACAAACAAAAACCTCAAGATTCTCCACCGGTTGAACTGAACCCCCAATTGTGCAGTCTTCGGTGAAGCTCTTCTCTCGAGTTGTCTTCTATTGCAGAAGGTAGTTTTGCAACAGGACACTGTTTTCATCTAATATTACATGGACATCAGCCATTTTGCCACCACAATCATGTTATATTATATGTGTTGCTTTCACCCTGTCCCCGACAATCCCCCAAGATGCACTGCAGTAACCATTCTGTGATGTAATGTTTTCAAGGTGATTGAAAATTCATTAAAAAATCAGGGATTCACAGTAACACGACCTTGTGAACAACTTTCTTTGGCCCTTCTACAAGGAACATTTCCACATAGTTTCAGCATAATCTGAGTGATGGTTTTGGAGAAGTCAAAAACAGTGAAAACACAATTTTTAACAGAAAAAATTTTGAAAAATCACAGCACCTCCTGTTGGACCAATTAAGGTTAAAGGGTCCCCAGAAGTCTCCATAGGTAATTTCGAAGCAATTGGCCAAGCAGATTTGTTGAAGAAGATTTTTTTAGAGATTTGGCCCAAAAAGCCCCCCCCCCCCCCCATTAGTAAAAAAAAAACTAAAATCAATGGGCCATGACTATTTGAACAAACTTGGCACAGACCCATCCAATGTACATTCCAACCAAGTTTGAGGTAAATCTGGCCCATGGTTGATAAAAACTCCAAAAATAATTGGACCATGACCAATTGAACAAACTTGGTAGAGACCCACCCAAGGTAGAGTGCCACCAAAGTGCATCTGGACAGCGGTTTGGGGTCAGTTGGAAAAGTAAATTGTGGACTGATAAACCAACAAATGGATGATGGACCATCTGATAACCTCAACTGACTGACAAGTCAGCTGAGGTATAAATCAAATACCACAGGGAAGTTACCAGTAGAATGTATAATAAAATAGTACTCTTTTTCATAAATTTCACAGTGCTTTCAAAAATAATCAGGATATATTAGTGAGTAATAGTACATGAAGAAGTGATTTTATTAAATTCTTTATTATCCCAGACTAGTAGTAAGGTGACATTCTTTTGGTTGAACTCAAACATGCATCTGATTATTACCCCCCTTTCAGCAACAAATAAATGAACAAATAAACCAAATGTGGAACATCATTAGGCCATTTTGATTTATGGCTGGTCTTTGGACACCACAATCTCAACTTTGAATTATAAAAACAGGAATGGAGAATCATTCATGCAAATTGTTTTCTTAGCTGTCCACATCATACATACATGAAACACTCTGTTGCTATTCAAGTTGTGGAGGGTATCTCTTGCACAATTCATCATTTTGGAAATGCTCATGATAATAAATGTGTAAAATCTGTACCAAATTAATTTTGTTTCTTTGGGTGGGATGAATTGGGGGTGGGTTACAAAGTGTGCCAGTACACACAGCAGGGCTCAAAATCAAACCTGTTTTCACCAGCCAAACAAAAATGCTTTCCTAAGCCTACTCAAAAGACATTTTCAAAAACAAGCAGGCTCAGAAATGATCTTTACATCCAGCCACAAGTCTGCACAAGGCAACCATAATTTCTAACAGCATCTGGCTGGTGGTTAGCGCTTATTTTGAGCTCTGCACAGTTGCTTTGATTTGGGTGACAGAACAATTATAACATATGCTATTTGAGAGCAGTGCAAGTTTTTGCACTTTTAACAACTATATATAAAGACAGCTGTCACAATCTTTACATCTCTATCATACAATGACATGTATTTACACGCAGGCATTATACTCATCCCCTAGACGGGACTGTGAACCTTTTACAAGCAGATGAGAAGGTGCAGACCATTTAACGGGGCATAAAGCACTATTTTTACAATTATCTCCATTACATGTACTAAAATGAATCCCCATTATCATGCACCATAACCAAACCAATGGTTATTGCATAATACCATACCAGTAACCGGGTCACCAAATATGTTCCTCTTAATGGGCTTCCTCTGGAAATTTTAGTTTTGTAGCTAACACTGTCAATATTTGTTTAAAACTGTGTAACAGTGTATTTATCAAATTTAAGTATGCTGCACTAAAAAATATATCATTAAACATGAAAAAAATTCACTCCCAAGTGAGAGATTTCCAGAATTTGGCGAAAAATGTCATCTACAAAGGAAGCCCAGTCTTACAATACTTCTGGGCTGGTTCTAGGAATTGGTCAAGTATAACCAATTTGGCTAAAGCGATACAATCATATTAACCATAGTTGAAATTCTTTTTATGCCTTTTCAATAAGTTTGCTGATGTCACATAAAAAGTTCAGATATTGCATCAAAATAAATAAAATCTACAATTTTTTCACCCACTTTTTGTGTTTTAATCTGATCACTCGTCTTGGCTGTTAAGATTCTTTTCCCACTTATGTTAGCTTATGGCTCCTGCCAGTGCACATGGTTTCGAATAGCAATATTCACACAATTTTCAAAGAAGAAAGTGGTCCAATACACAGCTGGAGGTTGTGGAGATCCAGAGATGAGAGCATAAGAATATATTTTCTAACATTATCTCTGTGAGTATGGGATCCTTGCCACAAACAATGTATAAAATTGGACTGGCATAGTGTAGACCAAACAAGATAGCAGAATTGTATCTGGTTACCCAACCTGCTGGCCAAAAAGAATTTTCAAAAATTTTATTTTTTTTTATGTTTGGCCTAAGTGGGGATTGTCACTCAAGCCTTCAAATACCAACACCTGACAATTTTATCACGAAGTGTAGACAACCTAGCACTTTGGTTCCCCCAATTGATGAATCCATTGATTTAGATCAATGACACTTGGACCATTGAGTGGGGAAAAAAACCCACAATTTTTTGTGGCAGCTAAAAGATCTGTATTACCATGATACTTTTTATCATGATGCAGTCTTTGCCCAAATAAATATGAACTCCACCTGAACCAGCTATAATCATAATAATATTGTACTGTGTTGTGCCATGAACACTGCAGTATATATACATGTATAAATATCCCTCTCTTTCATCGTGCTTCTTCTGAGCTACTTATGGTACATATAACAGTACAAGAAGCAAGACTTTAAGAACATGCGAGGTCCTGTTTCCCATACAGGTGAGCTTCAGTACAAGTGAATTTAAAAGCACAAAAAAAAATAAAACAAAAAAAAAAAAACAACAAAAAAAAAAAACCCAGTACAAATGTCAACTCACAATATATTCAACATAATGCTTGAACCTCCAGTCTGCAAAGTTAGTAATGCACAAAGATAATTGGTTCATCCTATTTTGTAAGGTACCTTTCTGCCAAATCTCATCCTTCCATTCTTGAGCTATGCTACCAAAGGGCTGTAGCGGTAACAAGAAATGTTACTTCTGCATCCAATTTAAATTTCTATCTAAGATTCCACCCTCGTTCCATGAGCAACCCTGTGTAATACTAACTGAATTTCTGTGTTCACCTTTATTTTGCCAGTGGCTGTGAAGCATTGGGTTTCACCAGGAGAAACATAAATGTCACATTATTTTTAATTTAAAGTTGTAGCACAAACCTACATTCTGCATGTGGTCTTTTTCAATTTGGAAGAAAATATGATTCAGTTCAGGTCTTGCACATTAAAAAAGCTACAAACAGTAGTGTAAACACTGGGTACATATTCAGTGATCACTCAAACTTCCCCCAACTTATGTCAAAGACAGTTACAGTGAACCTCTGATCACTGGCCTGTAGCAACAGATTCTTTACCAAACAAAGCCATGTTCCCCACTTTACTGTAGGCCTACTGAGTGTGTGTCAGATTTAAAAATACCCAGTCTACATGGCTTATGTGATCTAGACAGAGGGCAGCACACAGCAGCTCACCTGCTGCATCCCTTTTAGCATGGGACTTGTACAATTTTTCCTTCTGAACCTGTGAAGACAGGCACTTACTACATTACATGTGTATGTACCAATAGCACTACATAGGTCTTTTATAACATCTTTGCTCTCATGTCCCAAGTTCAATCCATACTGTTCATGTTGCTATATCAACACTTTTTCCAGATTAAAATACCATTTTCACAGGGCAATATGCTGTATTTTTTCTATATGATCCCGACTTAAGAAATCCTAGTGAGGAAGTGATAAGGCATGCACTTTTCTTTTCATTTTTGCTTCACACAAAGATAATATCATGAATATATACAGCTTTTGATGATCACTCAAGATACTATACATTTAGGCATATTTTCTAATGACACCTAACCTCATGAACAAAAGTAAGTTTTGTTGAATTCCACTCACAAAGACAGTGCTGCCCAAGGTGCTAACAGAACTGTAACTTGCAAATAAGACAGAAATCCAAACATAATAAAACTGTCCCAGGATTTATAATGTCCCATAACGCATGATCTGAAGGGCAGGATTCGGAGTGCATTGTATGAAGCTCCTGGGCAGAACTTTGTAGTCCATGACAGCACCACAGAACTAGTGTCATGAACACCCTTGAATGCAACGGTATATTTCTATTTCCATCTGGTCAGAGGAGCCCTGTGTGTTCCATATAAAAAAGCATTTCCAATCATAAAATGTACACAAGTGCTAAACTAATACTACGTACTGCTGACCGTTGTTCTTTTTTCAGTAAAGAATCCACGAAGGATAATAATTTGACCTATGCCAACAATGATGATGACTATAGACTCCCCTATTGACCAGTATTGGACTCGCTCATTGACATCTTCGGCAAATGCACGACCTTGAGCTTCTTTTAGGCGATGGTGTGTTTGATAATCAATTACCACTTTGAGAGCCTCATGAATAGTCACTGCTGAAGTTTCCATCTGCAAATAAATTTGTCTTGCATTTTAGAGATGAATATAAAACAAACAAACAAAAAGCCTGAGAAATTTAGCTTTGCCTTGGTAGTCCTCTTGTTTCAATGACTAAGCCCTACAATAGAACATACTGGCTTTAAAATGACAGGAGCCCTCCTTCAGATAAACGGGTTTAAGACTGGATCCCCTGTCACTTCACACAGGGGAACATGGGAAAACATTGAACATTTCTTTGCCCCGCAATTTTACCAGATCTTGCCTAACTGAATTTTACATCATGTATTCTTGGTTCAAAATAGTAGCAACTTAGTACCCTGCCATATGATCTTTATTATTAAATTCTGCGAAATTGGACCATTAAATTAATCCATACGACTTTTTACACACAAAGTTCTTTTTTAATTGTTAACAACATTACATAACTTTTCTACAGCTTTTTTATCTGTCCGCTGCCTATTCATGCTATGGTTAAAAAAAATGTGTACAAAATGGCCTGCAAAGCATACTTACTTGTGTCATTGCTGTTGCTCCTGTCATCTCTTTTGTAAGTGGTTTCTCGGCTCCCACTTGGAGATCAAAGTAGACAGTTTTGTGTGTGATGGTAGAGAACTCATTGCTAAAGCAGAACTTGTACTCTCCTTTGGTATCTGTGGTCCAAGTAAAACTGTCATATTGTTTCTTTGTGTCCTTGTACAAGGTTTGACCATTGGGGCCCGTCAACTCCATGTCCACATCATAGTTGCCCCCAGTGATCACCTGAAACAAGTCAGTCCAAAAATGTACCATAGACAACCTGTAGGTTTGCAGACATTCACCTAGAATTTTCTACGCATGCTTGAAAGTTGTACATCATTGAACTACTTTTGTAGGCGTGTCATATTTTTTGCAAAAAATGGAATTGCAGACTTGAAAATGGAAACATTGACTGTACTGAAACTGGAATTTACGTTCTGTGAAAGTTGCAAGTATAATAAGTACATATGGGTAAATTTTGAACTATATACTATAGAAAACTGGGACGGGGTGGGGGGTGGGGGTGGAGAAAGCATTCAGGACTATCAAGAACTATAGGTATGCTTCAAGCTACTAAGGCAAGGGATGAATTTGTTGTGTACAGGCCTTTCTGTTAGGTTTATCTTCTGATGATTCTGAATTTGCAAAGATGACAAGGTTGTCTAATGAGTGGATATATTGGTTCTAAACACTAACAGTGCCATATGATGACCATCAAAACTGAATAAAAACGCAAATTTAGTGCTTTTTAAAAAAACACAATAGTTTTAAAAACCCAAACCTGACAGATACGTCAATTCTAGCTTAGTATGTGTTCTGCTAATATAAACTGGTACACCTGTATGTGGTAGGGGCCAATAGCAAACTTCATGCTTTGATACTGACTGGTTCCATGTCATTCATTCTCTCGTTAAGGAAATGTAAATTAAATGTTTCATTCTTTTGTCCTGCTGGACACTGGTCAGATAGAATTTTAGATCATTGAAGCTTATTTCACATACCTCAGCTCTATCTATCCTAAATTTTGTTCCTCTCACTCTCACTGTGGATTAAGAAAACACATGCACAATACCTATAGTCTTAGTATCTTCGCTGCTCTTGAATAGAATCGTGTTCTTTGTGTTGGGTTTACAAGCAGTAAAACTCAAATTATGAAGGTTTATATGCATCTCAGTGGGAAAACTCTTTGAAAGTTTTGTGCCTTAGTGTACATAAAAGTCAGTTTTTTCACTACAGTGGTACCTGCTGCATGTGCCCACCCCTTCAGCCAAGAAAAAGTGGCCACATACAGCAGCTGAACTGTCCACACAGGCAAATTTTACAAAATTGCCAACTGGTTCATCTCTGCTAATTCATCATTTGCCCCTTCATATTTATTTATTATTATCATGTGGGTTGGCTTTGCTGAATATTTAGCTTATACAAGGAGCCGCCACTCTGAGAGACATGTATAGGTATAGGCTCCAAAACATGTTCTGGGTAGTTACCTGCTGAAGACCCTTCAATTTATTTGGGCTAATACAGCCTATGTCAAAATTTTACAGAAGAACATGCACAATATGGACAATAGTACTTCCATAAGTTTATAGGTAAGACAGTGACAGGTTAGCTTATGGAGGGTAAGGAGTCTGGACTGCGGAATAGGGTAATGACTGCTAGGAAGTGGTTCTGGACAAACTGTATCATGGTTCCACCAAAAATAACAACAGGCAAGGGTGAAACCACCCTAAATTATTACAACAAAACAAGTAAGCAGTGGAGATCAGACAAGTGAAAAAATAGGTTGGAATAGGCTCAAAATAACCATAACAAATGGTAGTATTTTCAGTGCACAGATGCTCCCAAACGCTGCTGTGATTATATCCAGTGGTTGTTGCTGTGTGCAGTCACTGTCAAGAGGTTCACACTGCTTTTTGTGGCCAGTAGTTAACTTACTTATTAATATACCTGTGCTGACTGGTCACCTGCTGTATGTAGCCAGGTTTTGTGGCAGAAAGGGTGGCGACACAGAATAGGTACCAGTACGTACCACTGTATTAGTGTATATGTCAACAACTCATCCAAGTAGCAAGAAGCACTATTGTGGCATGCACATATTCAGGGCCTGTATTTTTCCGTTTAAAAAAAACTAGAAATTCCATTTTACCAGCCAGAAATTTTCAAATTCCGTTTCAGTAGGTCTCTTTGTACATAAAACACATTAAGGCAAAACAGCAAGCTCCGTTTCAGAGGTGACAAAAATTCATTATTCCGTTCCGTTTTCGTTATTATAAATGAAAAAATACAGGCCCTACATATGCATCTCATTTTGCCATTGAATCTAGACACTCCCCCCCCCCCCCCCCCCCCAATATTTTGTAACCTGTTACAAAGGTCACACAGGATACAAACTAGAATGGATAGATTTGCAAGCAAATCTGTCTGGGTACCAATACGCTCTATGCATAAGTTCACCAAGCGGGGAAACCCCAGCAGAGATTCCGATGTCAGGGCTAGGTGCGCACAGGTTTCTGGGTAATTTGCACGCCACTCAGTCTTACCGCACAGGCTACAGCGCTACTGAATACAGCAAGTGACGAAGAGTGAAAAACGGACCATGATTTCTTCAAAAAACAGAATCTTGGGTGGCTGAAATAGAATTTGAAAGACAAAGGAATATCGATTGATGGAAGTGATAAAGGGGCACTTTTATTTTTGATATTTGTCAGTTTGACCAGGGAAGTGCTATTTAGAGTAGCACGTCCCTGGTTTGACGTTTCTTCCTGGTATCTACATTACAGCCCCCTACACAACAGTCAGTGGTGCCGTGGTTTACCATGATAATTCGCCTTGCCACTCAGGGTTCTAACTATAAATGCTTTCCACACTCCCTCTGCCAACGATCTACAATGGTAAACTTCTATACACCTCCTGTATTTGGGCCATTTCCTACTTTCCTGTTCATGTTGACAAGAACAAGACTAGTGTCCGCCATCAGGCATTACCGTGACCACTTTTGAGAAGGCGCACAGCGCACCATCTGGTAGCAAAAAATCAGCCCGCATGCCTCGCTTTCATAATGGGACAACTGTCGGGGTTTTCCCGCTTAATGAACTTATGCATAGAGCATATTGGAGCTTGTTTTGAAACCCCTCTCTGAAACTGTTCTGTGAGATCATCAATCATGGGTCATCAGCAACGTTCAATCTGCTGAACAGTAGAAGTAGAGTAACCAGGCAATAGGTGTATTGTCAAGAGATGAAATGTGATCAGGTCATACAACCGCCATTGTTTTTTTCAGCGAATAGCTGAATAGGATTTTTTCTTGTTCTTTACCCATAGCATTCAATAAATCCACACCAGGTGCACAGTTTCAGCTATGGGTCTCATAGTATATAAAATTCCAATCTTGTAACTTGTACAATGGCTGAGAAAACTGTGTCACAAAATGTGGCGGAAAGGTATGAAGAAATAAAGAAATCATACAAAAACAATATGTCTGGGTTGGCACCCAGACATAATTATCAAACTTCTCACTTCAACTGCTTCTGTCTTATCATCCACACGTCTCATTTTCCCATTGAATCCAGACACCCCTCACCCCTGGCTTGTGATAGGGATTTTGTTAGCCAACATAGCCAAAATAATTTACATTTTTTAGCCAAACTTGATTTCATGACATAAGCCAAGCCCAAAATCAGCTCACACCTTCAAACATTTTACTTTGACAGGTGGCAGTTTGAGGAGTAACAAAATTTTGATTTGCCCATTTGGCTAAGAGATTGTAAATTCTTTTTGCCAAATTTGACAATCATAAGCCAATGCCTGATGACTAGTGCCAGTCCAGCTCCCTCCCCCATGGTCATGCAGTTGTCTGAACATGAAATTAACTTGTCACCACATTATGGCACGTCATGAAATAACGAGGATGGCAAGTGAACACCCAATTACAATATATATATATATATATATATATATATATATATATATATATATATATATATATATATATATATATATATATATATATATCTTCAATCAGATTCCTCGTCACACAAAGATCATCTGACATGTTCATTATCTACCATTCCAAAGCAATGCTTTACAAAAACCCCATCAAAGCACACGACAAAGTCAAAGGACCATCTTCTCTGGCGGACCCTGCATGGCCATGCCCATGGCCTGGGCCCGAGGCATCACTTGCTGCCTGGTCACTTCATGGTTCCTCTGTGAGGAAAAACATCCGTAGCCAAATACATTCAGCCATGATTTCTGGTTTACAAACATTACACAGACGTTACCATTCAAATCACAGGTTGTGTTTTTCAGATTACCTGAAACTCCAATGTGCATTTGACTCCCTTGTCGACGAGTTCATGAAAACATTGTTTTTCGTTATCTGGCAGCTCGAATGTTAGTTCGGTATTTGTGGCAAACGCGCAAGCAAGAATTGCTATCAAAGCTACACAAATCTCAACAGAAGGAACCATTCTTGTCAGAGAAGCTGCCACATGTACAATTTATCTTTTCTTCGTCACAGCCACCCCAGAGTCGGATTATCACGCCGCTTCAAAACTGGGATGTTGTTTCAAAATGGCAGCGGCCAGCAACGTGGCAAAGTCCCGGATGTACCGGCAGCTGCCATTAAATTTAGTATCAACCCATAGATGTCGCTAGCAGACGGTTAAAACTGTGGCAGCGTGCCTAGTTTTCGGCCAGTGGGAATCAAGTGGAGAAAGGAAGTACTTACACAGGTAGAATTATATTGTTAAGTAAAGCAACACATCTTAATGAATTGAAGATGGAAAGTTTATTTCAGATTCTGAGCCTCTGTGTTTTCCCCCATGGTCATGGACATGATATGCAAACGGCTATAGCACCGTAAAAAGCGAGCGCAGCTTTAATTAATCCTTCTGGTATATATATATATATATATATATATATATATATATATATATATATATATATATATATATATATATATATATATATATATATATATATATATATATATGTGTGTGTGTGTGTGTGTGTGTGTGTGTGTGTGTGTGTGTGTGTGTGTACCATGCAATATACAATATAATGTTGACTAATCATGTAACTCGTAGTTTCAGTTTTACTATGAATGTTGAAAAGTAATGGGTAATAGACCTGGGGTAATAAATGTCAACAAGTGACATAATATTATGGCCATACAGTGATAACATGTTGAGTGTTCTGGTGTTTTGCAGTTGGCTGCCAGTGATTTGTAGATTCAGGTGCGGTGCATTTTTCCCCTTTTTTGATAGACAGTGATATGATGGGGATCTAGTTTTTTTGTTTTTGTCAGTGTTATCATCAACATTATCACAAAATATATTTATATAGTTTGAGGAGTAGGTGTCATCATGGAGTTTGTTTTACATCTCTGGTACAGGATGTACATTGTTGCAGTCCTTGTTAGGATTTTCCTTGGGTTGTACAGGTGGTCTAGCTGCAACTGTTTATTTTACAATCACTGGGACTGAATATAATGCCCCAGCTTGTTTCCACTTCAGTTAAACATTGGCGGATGGTTTAACTAGGAAAAGCTGTCCAGCTAGAAAGGGTACATTTTGGTTCAGGGGTAAGTCAAATTGTTCTTATCTGAACCTGTACTATGAAAATTTGGTAATTATAGTTTGTTTGACAGGTATTCTTCTTTGATATGAAGCTCTGCATTTACAAGCAAAACTTCACATATTTAGCTAATTCATCAATTGCCACGTTCATATTTATTCATTATTATGTGGGTTGTCTTTGCTGAATATTTAGCTTAGGCAAGGAGCCGCTACTCAGAGAGACATGTACGGGTAAAAGGCTCCGAAACATGTTGAGTATTTACCCGCTGAAGACCCTTTAATTTATTTGGGCTGATGCAGCCTATGTCAAAATTTTACAGAGGAACGTGTGCAATATAGACAATAGTAATTCCATATATATACAGGTTAGACAGGGACAGGTTAGCTTATGGACAGTAAAGAGTTCGAACTGCGGAATAGGATATTGACTACTAGGAAGTGGTTCTGGGCAAAAAGACACAAATACAATAGTTACCATCATCACTGCGACTATCATTTTCACCACCACAATCATCATCACCATGACCGTTATTCTCATCGTCATGATCATCACATTTTTTTATCAACATCACTGTTATCATCATCATCATCATCATCATAAACTTTATGATTGTCATGGCTATGGCTTTTATCACTTTTTCTTTTGTCACCACGATCATCATTTTCCACCATCATCACCGTGACCTTCATCATGATTTTTGTCAGCATCGTCATTCACATCATCATCATCAATTGTTGTTTCATTTTCATTTTCAGCAGACTCTTGCTCACACAAAAGTTCAGGTGGCAAAGTGGCACATACACACTTACTAGCTGTTGGTAACACAGCATGATAATGTACCCCAGTGTTTGCAATGGAAATATATGATACTGGTGGGATAGTGGGAGTTCTTTGCGGTGGACAGTTTTTTTTTTCCATTGAAAAGTTCCACCATTTAGACAAAATACATACACTGGACATAACAATGTTGCAATGACATATATTTTCATATTTGATCCCGAACTCGTAATTTTGCCACATGTGTTGCAAGTGATGATCGAAATTGTCCAAGCGTATGCGAAGAAGGTATCTCTGTGGCTCCTCATGAATTTGACTGTTTTGAAACGAAGTCCTGATAGGAGCGCTTCCATTTGGAACAAGAAAGTACCAACTGCCCTAAAAATAGTTTACATCACATGCAACACGGAAAATAACTGCATCTTCTTTCAACACGGATGGTGAAAATATATGCCTCTGGTCATGTTTCTTCTTACCAGCAGTCACCGGTACGGGGGTCAAACTGTATGACAAGAGATACTTGCATGTCTTTAATTTCTGGTTGAAACATGAACACTTACCCATGTTAAAAATATCAAAGCTGTAGAAGAATCAATTTATGGAAAATAAAAGTAAAATGAAATATATATTTATTATACTTCACGTACACAAAACAGGTACACCATTTTGTAAGAAAGTAAGAAGAAAAAAGAAACAAAGAACTCAACGATGATACATAGTACTTACAGATGGCATGTGAATATTAACAACTTATAAACGATATTATTCTACACATAAACTTGTAAGGATGTCACCCAGTTCCTCTCTTGCAAATCGAATTAAACTATTTTTGTCTTCAAGTATATCCAAAATCTCTATTACCATGTGTATCTTTTCATCAAATGTACTTTTCGTTCGTTCTGCCAAAATGTGTTTTGCAATGTGATATTTAACATTTCCGGATATTAAACCTAAAGAACTTCTAATTAAAGTGTCGTTACTACCAATTATTGTCAACTTATTATCAATGCAACATTTTGCAAGAAAGGAAACAGTTTCATTGTCTATATTTTCCATCGTCAGTATCATTTTCAAAACAAAAAATATAGTGAAAGTTGTTAGATTTTATTTGTCAATCAGTCTTGGACCAAATTATTTTATTTATTTGAAGAAATACAAATTAAAAGAAATGTCCTTCGCAAATTTGATATACGCCCTAGTTGTGGAAAATACAAAAATATGAATGAGGAAGTCATGGATATGGCTGTTTTAGTTCTGGCATAAGGGTGATAAAAATAAGAGAAACATTAGTAATCTTTGGTTTTTCAGTATTAATCATGAAACGAGTGCATGGCACAAAATGTTTCACTTCTAATTCCTATACTGCTGTAAAAGCTGCTTAATTGTAATTCGACACAGTGTGTGAAAAATCAGTTGGGGAGAAGTACTATTTGGATATTTTTAAATTGGTAAAAGTGGGAAAAATTAACTACATAATGTTGGGTTTTCAGCAACCGCCCTCTCCCCCTCCCTCTACAACTGTTAATTGAGACTAGCACACTTTGTCCTACTTCAATGTGAATTTCACTCCCCAACCTTCCATTCTTGTGACGAGTTGAGACAACTTTTGCACTGGGAAAGAAGGCACGACTCAAAAACTTTCACGCTGTAAAGGAAGACACTTATACGCTCAGGAAGTGACTGCAGAGTGAATATCGTTTGCTAGAGCTGAGCTGAGCTGTGACCTGGGCCCGGTTGTTCCAAAACATGTACTCAGTGAGTAATTACTCAGAAGTTCGAAAAACTGGGCCCTGGTGCACAGGGCCGCATGTTATAGGTCTACAGGATCCCCAAAGGTAGCGATGCGTGTTTGTCAATATTCAATACCTGTGACCTGAAAGAGTGTTTATCTTTTCTCTGTGAACAGTGAAGACTTTAAGAAAAGCATGATCAATTTATACATATATATATATATATATATATATATATATATATATATATATATATATATACATACATACATACATATATATATATATATATATATATATATATATATATATATATATATATACATACATACATACATATATATATATATATATATATATATATATATATATATATATATATATATATATATATATGCCTATAATTTCATGATCGTGAAAGTAATTTGTAAGCCTAACTTGGTAAATCGAAACTTAACAAGTTCAAGGGAGCGGGAGGGGGTGTCCCTGGTACGCTGGTACAAATAATAATTTTGCCCTATAGTACAAGGTATGGGAAATGAGAAAATGTACAACTAATGGTTTGTACGAAGTACGGATATTTAAAGTGCTTCCAGTACGTAAGTATAGCAAATAAAAATGTCCAGTATGCCAGTACGGAAAACCCCTTAATCACCCGCCTTCAAGCATTGATTTCCCTTTCCTAAAACCATAATGAAGACTTGAGACATCCCCTGTAAAGAATGACACCTTTCAAGAGATGAACCAATTTTGGTATTGTCAACGAATCTGAGCAAAAAGACGCGCGTTTAATAGCACCGCTCTCTCTCTCTCTCTCTCTCTCTCTCTCTCTCTCTCTCTCTCTCTCTCTCTCTCTCTCTCTGAAAACAGAAACAGACTACTGAGCTTACTGTTTGTTCTTGCGGTATTCTAAATTTTAGCTTCTTATATGCCGTGAATTCAGTATTTGTAAGCAACTTTGGAATCGTGCATAGCGGTGAGTGTGGATCGACGGTCCGCCAACACCTAGTCTGAGCTGGCAACATGTCGTTTTGGGGCCGCTAAGGGATTAATGTGTTGCAATCTGGAAGGCCTCCAGAAGCGACCTGGTGGCTGCACTGTCTGAAGACATTAATTAAGGTAAGACGCAACATGCACAACAAATGTTACATACCTTGTGATGTTTATTCAGGTTACGCTCACACGTGCAAACTTTTTCTGGCCGAGGGAAACCCATTTG
>CAXHWN010001042.1:0-17000 GCA_964020975.1 Hermodice carunculata | reverse complement strand
CCACAGATATATTATCGTGCTATCTGAAGTTTTCACCTTTCCAGCTCTTACATTAATCATGTGACCACTTTAAAGCGACAATAAATGCACCCGCAGAAAATTCATCAAGCACTAGGACTTTCAGGCAATCGTGCTACCCAGCAATATTTTATTTTCATTACATTAATTCGTTTAATTTAAAACAAAGATGAAATTAATTCATTTATTATTAATCAGGCTATTGGAGCGTGTCCCCAGGCAGACCCTGGCAAAGTGGAGCGCCGACATTGCTTCTATTGTCTGTATTTTTGCATGACAAATGTTTGACATTATCAGTGATTAGCATCGCGAGCACTCTGGTTTCATATAGCAAATCCCAGAGCCTGTGACGTGTAGCCCATATATTTTCCATATATACAGTAACCTACATCGTGGCTTCCAATGGATAATGCTGAGTAATATTTGATATCGGTGATTATATTACAAATGGTATAAAGTTTGCCGCGCATTCGCTCTTTATTAACTTCCACGGGCTAGATTTATCTGATTATAGTTCGATGCAGGTATTAAATCCACACACATGAACATAAATCTGGCAATGATGAAATAAATTCCCGCAAACCAGATTTTTGGGCTGAAAAAAGTACAATGGATTAGAGCTGAAAATTAATACAAAGTTCCAGTTTCACTGCAAACGAAAAGCTCTTATTGAAATATATGTGACCATAATTTGTGTAAGTTTTATTTTTGTTTTGGACTCGCAAAATAACAACTGAGAGAAGCAATATTCAATGAACAAGTTGAAAACTTTTCGCGTCGTTACGTAATGAAAATTTGTTATTTATTGAGGGCGGCCCATTAGCGCGCTCATGCGTAAGAGGTCTGCAACACACCATGCTAGTAGATTGTGTTTCTTCACGACTCGGTGATTTTGTCGCAAAAATCATGACGGATGAGACAGGTCGTAATGAAATATTTCGTTGCAGTACACAGATATAAATCGATGATTTATTAGAGTATCCATGGGTTCTTCAAACATGTTTATGTATATATGTGGATATATATGAAATACGCCATCTCTAAGTTTCATGATTGTGCATGCATAAGAACTTCATCCGTGGTCACAGAACATATATACATACGTTCCCTCTTTGAAATTTGTGCACATCGTTAACTGGGGCCACAGCCATAAAGGGTTTACAAGTTACAAGTAGACATGTATATTTGCACACATAAATTGCATAATACACGCGATATATATATATATATATATATATATATATATATATATATATATGTGTGTGTGTATGTATGTATCAACCATACATGTGCTGAAAAAGGCAAGCATATATTATTTCAAACACCTGTAATGTGGAATCTGGTTACGATATCCTTGTAAATGGAAGTGCACTGTTCTGTTGAGGATCAAATTTCTTTTCTTCTTACATATATATATATATATATATATATATATATATATATATATATATATATATATATATATATATATACATATATATATATATACATATATATATACATACATACATGCATGCATACATACATACATACATACATACATACATACATTGTACTATATAACTTAATCTGGATGGTGCACAACTGCACCGTAGGCAGGAATGGTTGACACATATGTCGCTTTCTAATTTATAAATAGGCAGGAGATAATTTTCCTCCGCCCGCTTCGTCCCATCTCCACGTGTGTATGGTAGTGGTTGTAAGTATGGCAGGCTATTGCAGACAGGTGGAAGAGCGGTGGCACTGTGACAATGTGTTCAGCACACGTTAAGATGATGTGAACATCCGTCAACCCAGCAGCTGCCTGGCAGCTACCTCCAGTCTGGAAGTATTCCAAGGTTAACTGACTAGAACGGAACTGTCAATCGATCTGGGCCTAATTTTTTCCTGTTAAAACTTTTGGCCACAACAACGTTGAATTAAAGTGTATGCGGGTTAATGGGTGTCGATGCCGGGGGGAGGGGGGAGGGTCAGGCAGCACGTGCCCCCAGCCCTACACGCTGACTGATTCGGACAGCAGGTGACACGGGGATGCTTTTGCACGCAAAAGCGCGCGCTGGACAAGATGGACTGTGCGAGTGCAATGAAGATTTTTTGTTTGTTTTTTTAAGCTAATTTATGTGTCATCACGGCACAGTTTATTACGATCAATTTCTTGTGCTTTTCCTGTTCAGACACTTTGATAAATGACTTTTTAAACTGAAAAAAATGTTTGATTTCTTAATTGCCATTAAAGAGAGAAACCACACACCCAATATCTATTGAAGGATACAACAAATATTTATAGTTTCATTTATAAATGGATAGCAAATAAGCGAATAGACCACCAAATGTTACATCCAGTAAGAATCGCTGACAATTGTCTAATTAATGCCTAAGATGAATCTGAACATTACATAACAAAACAGGTTTCACGTCTTTTTTTAATCAATGATTTGTGTCATCTACCGTAAGTTTGTATTTATCTTTGTTGTATACACGAAACAGGCTTTAGCTGATTTAACTCTTTTCCGTACAAACCGGTAGACAACCACAGCACTTTTAAATAGGAAGAATTCATAAGTCATCGCGGAACTTTTCTTGCTACCTATGTCACTAGGCAACAGAACTAACTATACCTCCACAATAACGAGGCCACTTTAATTAATTTTGTTGCCGAAAGATCTGAAAATCGTACCTTTTCTGCTAATCCAACGGAACTTTCTGAATGTTTTAAGCAGCTGTTTATGTTTTGAGCTACATGAATGTATTTTCTTAGACTTTTGCTTTCTCAGATTGCTATTCTTTAGTACAAAACACATTTTGCCCTGATAAATACATGAATCTGCCCTCCTACTGTCCAGTTTCTTGTTGCACGACAGAGGGCAGCACATGACCACAGTTACCTATGAATACCTCCTATTGGATCGTATTAATCTTTTTTTCGTTTTTGAAGTCACGGGTGCGCAGTATATTCAGTGACAAAAATCACAGTAGACATGCCAGGATAATATTCCCGTGGCCAACAAATGTATTTTGTGTGTCATGGGTGCATAGTGCCTCTGGCATGCCGACGAAAACTGTTGACTCAACATTTATTAATAGCACAAGCGGCCGCACGTTAATGTCAGTGTACCACCCAGGGTAATATTCGATATGGTGTGTAGGTGTTCACTGACGTTGGTGTTACTTATGATCAAAATTCCCATATCCAGTATTATATTTAAAATGATCAAAATAGGCTGATTAATTATATGTTTTTCATTATAAAAAGAGAATGAAAAACACAGACAGTCTTAATTTTACATGATACTCTTAGGAAAATGGGACGTAAAAACAACAAGAAAGACCGTTTTGAGTGGCAGTTCAATCCGCGATATATTTTCAAACGAATATAAAATATCTGGTCACAGATGGTAGTGTAGCAGTTTGCAGTATATTATATTCAGAGAGTAGCATGTTGCAGATTGATGTAACTTACCAGGGCTTGAAATATCGCACGGTAAACGCATATGACATTTAACTTGCACTGAGGCTTGATGTTGACCACACTTTCAATGGCCAACTTCAGCCTTTCTCACATTATTCTGGATCCAGTACACACAAGAAACGAGGCCTCTGCATGTTTATTCTAGTAACTGCAATCAAACTGGTTTGCTTTGTGGCTTTTGTTTAACTAAACGAGGAATTCTGGACAAACCTATCACGGACACTTATTTACTGTGCTTTAAGAGCTCCCTCCCCGCCGCTAAGTTTGAAAAACAAAGAATACAGCGATACATTGAGGCTTGTAGATCGTGTCCAAATGAGGGCTATGAATTTTCCCCCCACACTTTTGTGAAAGCGACAGTAAAAACTGTCATTCTCAGAAAAGAGCTACAGATTCAATAGTCCCATTATGTTACCTAATTACAGGCTGAGTTTAAGTAACGTTCTGTAATTTGTTGTCAACAGATCAAATACCCACTGGAACGAGTAAAATAGACACAGGTTGGCGCCACATTCCCAGAGGCTATGGTCGATAATAGGTTAAGTTTAACATTCGAGCTGCTCTTCGCTGCCAGTATGAAGCCGAGCGTTCAAAACGGTATCGAGTTTTATTACTAGGTATGTCAGCGTAAATACAATACGTTGTGTATCGACCATATTTCTGTGAATAGGTCATTCGGTACCTTTGTATCGTTTACCGGTTACCGGTTCCTTATTGGGAATGGGAAAAAAAGTTTCGTATGTTTCAGGAAGTCACACACCATTTTTTGATATACAACAAAACAGGTACGGCAACTGTGTATAAACAGTCAGCCTGGTAATTGCTGTAAATATTAACTATTTGCAGCCCATGAATGCATCTTGTCTTCCTAATTTTTCGCACATTAAGCAAAATTCAAAAGTTGATGACAAGAAGAACCAATACACGCGAGCGTTTGACGCCAACATTTATCCAACATCAGGCATCTTAAGCACGACCGCCAAAAAAAAAAAAACAAACAAACAAACTTATGGCATTATATCATTAACAGTGAGGGTTAACATAACTTGTTGACATGTGATAACAACACCATAGTGCAGAGGTATGTTGTATTTTTAACCACAAATGAAAGCTCACCTGGCAAATGACCTTATTCGACATAAGCTGCTCTTTTGGGAAAGATCGTTGTCAATTAGAGCCGTTGCAGCTTTTTCCACGTTGGGTCTGTCGATCTCTCACTTTTGCTGTTATTTTCTGAATATTCCATGCTGCTACAGTGACTGTTTTCGAGAGGATATCCATTTGAAACAGTCATGTTACTAGACAAAAGGATTACTAATTTGACTCGAACTCCTTCAGCGGCAACTGCGACCAAAGTCGAACCACTGCTCTGAATTATAATAAGGGTACTGGATTCATGTTCCTTGTGAAAAGCCCTTTCATTCAAGTACCAGCATGCTTATAGTTCCAGAGAATACAATGATGCGGGCCAACAACTTTCCTTGGTGCTCTTTGGGCACAAGGAGGAGGAAAGCTGTTGACTGAGTCAAAAATGTGGCACTGACATAGTTAAACGATGTACTTTTTTCGTGTGTACATCGACATAACGACCATAGGTATACTGTACCTTTTTGAGATACAAAAACACATGTACAGAATCACTTTGAAAATATAATTCTTTAGTTTTACAGAACCTTCTCCGGAAAATAAAGGACGTTCAATGCACAAGCACAGTAATTAGAAACGTGCAGTACGGAAAACCTCCTTATTCCCTTTTATATTGTTTCTCGTTTTATTTCTAGCAATGGGCAACACCAATCAACCTTCAGTGGTTGCTCCTTGTCGCATACCATTGATGTTCTCAGTGAGTATTCCTTGCATTCATTTCCTGTTCACACTGAGCATTCCTTTGCATTCCCCTCCTGTACTGAGCAGCACCTATATATTAAAAGTCGTTACACCTCAGAACTAGCATTGTCTATCCGAACACTTGGATACAAGACCTTGCCAGATCATTTGATTTATTACTTCTGAAAGAATTATTAATTGCAAGGTCATCAATGACCCAAATATTTCACAAAGTCTTTTTTTTGTCGAGTTAGATCATTAGTGTTATGACAATTCCCGAGATTATTGTTTTCTTTCTGCTGGTCCGATTATTTCCGAGGACACTATTCCTTTTCAGGCCGTTTCGGTCTTCACTACTGCAACATAATAGACGGTATTCCGTGTTATTTTTGGCAAATATCTGAATATTTATGACAGTACTATTTCTTGGTATACCATTACTCGTTTCTCATTACTTGTGAGACTTTCTTTTTTTCAGAAAGCATTCATTGACACCATTTATGGCCGTCACATTTGGGAGCATTATCCCTTGACGTATAAGTGCACGTGTAATTGCTTTCGAGAATTATTGCTTGTTGGATCCTTATAGATTGTTTGTGCTGGTATTATTTCTTATAATGTCACTAATAGATCTGATTGCGTCTGAGGGCATCCTTTCTTCTTGATCATCTCTTATCTGATTTTTTCCCGAATCTGTTATTTCTTGCTAGCTCATATGACATTACAGAGGTGAAACAATATGATAACGGTCATATGACATTTTTGGACCGAAGCCATATACACAACTGGGTTATATGATTGATGTCATCACTTGTTAGGGTGTCACTACCAGCATTTGTGTGACTGCTGATCTAAATTCTACGACAACCCCTTATGACTGTAAACTTATAACAGAACTTCACCACCATGTGTATCAGCTTTTGATAGATCTTCGTTCTTGTTTGATGACACGAGAACAATCTTAACCTCTGTGCATTGTTTTATGGTAGAACACTGCCAGGTATTATCACATCTGAAGGGGCCTTTCCAGTTCCTTTCGTTAGCGTAATGACATTGTTCGCCATAGTCCGGTCAGATCATTAACCTTGAGATTCTGGAACACAGCAATTTAGGTCATTGGTTAGATCATTACCCTTGAGATTCTGGAACAAAGCATGTTATGTCATTGCTAATATTCCACAGTTTATAGCCAATAAGTGTTTCCATAACTCTGTCATACTGGTCGCAAAAGAAATAGAGAATCCAGTATGGGTGGCCCATTGTGGATAACGTTGGCATCACGAGTTGTTCGATTTTCATGTTTTTCGCGAGGCTCTGCTGAGCCAAAACATGAAAATCCAACAACGAATAATCCCAACGTTATCCCCAATGGGTCAACCACACTGGATTTTCTTTCTTCGATGTCTAATTACCAAATACGCACCAAATCGAAGTTTTATCGAAAAGATAAGACATTTTCATACCTCATTTTGAAAGTGGGAGGAGTAGGTATTTTATAAAATGCGCCATGGCCTCTCATTGGTTTGTCTACTATTTCAAACCAACTGAGTGACAAATCAAATAAAAGATTACTATTGAAACCTTATCCTTAATACCCATGCAGGATAACTCATTCAGGATAAGCTTCAGACATAGGAGAAAAATAATTGTGTAACGCTGCGAAAGTTCTTTCAGATTAATGAGTTAACATGGTCTTCTGTCAGAGTATGAGCTCTCACACATGTACTCCAGCCAAAGCCACATGAACAAATATTAGTCAATTCATAAGTCTATGACTCAGAAAAAAGGGAAATACAAATATGAGGTACAGTTGGTTTTGAAAAAATTGTTTCAATCTGTTATTCACAAAATATCAAGAGTTACCCCAGGACACTTGATAAAGCCGTGTTCAAATCCGTTTGAAGAAAACAAGAAAAGAAGATTTGCTTCACAACAAACCTGTGTGGGTGCCTTCAAAATGAGAGGAGTTTGAAATGGTACACTTTGCCGTTATTCAGCATAATCTAAATTTTGTGTATTAGCCTAATTTGCATAAATTAAAATTCTACAACTTTGGTTCTTGGTACATCGGATGTGGCCATGTCACAAACTTATAAAATGAAGTTTGAATGACATTACTATATATGCTAGTTGTGCAGCTATTCAACATTTTGATATTGTGTATTTGCCTAATTTGCATAAATTGAAAGCCTATAACTTTTGTTTATGGTTCATTGAATGGGGCTATGCCACATGCTTACAGATTGAAGTTGGAAAGACACCTTTGTGTATAATTTTTTTGAAGTTATTCGAAATTTAGATTTCGTGTAAACAATTATTTGCATAAAATAAAGTTGCCCAATTTTGGATCATGGTGCATTGGGTGTGGCGATTTCACAACCCCGTAAACTGAAGTTGAATGGCACCTCCATCTATGATAGTTTTGAAGCTATTCAAGATTTAAATTTTGCATATCACCTAATTTGCACACAGTAAAATCTTAGAACTTCGGTTCGTGGTTCTTTGGATGCGCCTTTGCTAGAAACCTATAAATTGAAGCTGAAATGCCATTTCTATCTATAATAGTTTTGGAGATATTCAACTTTAAAAATTTCCCATGCCCCACCTCAGCATAATTTAAAAATCTACAACTTTCATTTATTGTCGATTATATTGGCAGGTGTCAGAAACCTATGGATGCACATTGATATTTTGTGTCTATCTGCAATATTTTGGAAGATATGGACCTTTTATAACCTTAATTGCCCCTAATTTGCTTAATTTTACACACGATGACCATTCCAAACGATATACACAATTTCGCTGGTAGATCAGCTACCATTGCAATATTGGTGGCTTTCAGAATAACAGTGTTCGAGAAAAAGTCCGGACCAATTTGAGTGGCTTAGAAAGAAGGAAAGAAATAAAGAATCCGAGGGAAAAATATGTCTTGGTTGGCACCCACACATAAAGAAAGAAGGAAAGAAAGAGAAAAAAGAAAGAAAGAAAGAAAGAATTGGACAAACAAAATGTCTGAGTTGGCACCCAGACATTATAACGATGACATATAAAACGCACTTGCCTCCATTGCATACCAAGTTCCGTGTTACGACACTTACAGCGGAGAAGACAAAATACGGAGTTTGGATTTGCTTTGAATGCAGAAAATGCACATTCCCGCTTAAAATTCCCATGTGATTCGACTATTAAAAAGTTGTGTTATAAGGCTCGGAATGTGGAATTTTAGAATATTTATACTTTGCTAAGAATATTTTTTTCAATGTAGGATGTCACATTTCTTCCGTAACGTGAAACATACAAAGAAGTTATCGTTCTTTGTGATTCATTAGGATCTTTACTGATCTTTCCGTAAGATGAATGCCTCAGGTGTTATCATTCATGCGCAATATCGATACTTATCTTAGAATAAACTATCAGCTACCTTGAAAATTGCTTGATTTTTCCCAAAGTTACTTCCCATTGAGATAATCAGCTACCTTTAAAATCGACACTGATCTTTCTATCATTAGATCAAAAATGGCATCTCAAATCATAGATTATCAACCGTACGATCAGATTCATACTTTTCACGGGTTGAACGTATCGCTGAGATTATCCTGATGGTGATAGTACCCTAATTACTGGTCGTCCCAAGTAAAAAGGTCTCTATGGTTGAGATATAGGTCACGTTTTTGAATAGTAATGACTGACACTTTGAAGTGAAAGCATGCTATCTACTCTTTATTTTGTTTAAATTAGGGAGGCGGCGATACCTTCCTCGGTGAAACTAATTTTGATAGGGAGATCAGAGTGTCATTCCCTGAAAGTAGTTTAAAAAGTGGAAAGAAGTTATCACTCAACCATCACTGTCTCATTCAAGATGGCCCCGTTTTTTTTTTTTTTTTTTTTGTTTTGTGTGTGTGTGTGTGTGTGTGTGTGTGTGTGTGTGTGTGTGTGTGTGTGTGTGTGTGTGTGTGTGTGTGTGTGTGTGTGTGTGTGTGTGTGTGTGTGTGTGTGGTGCACCACCAGTCTCATCGGGAACGTTGTGATTTCTTGACATTTGTGACATATTTTCATTAAAGTGGTGTCTGGTGTTGTGTATAGGATATACTTGATCCTTAACACACACACACACACAAAAAATGGTGCACTGAAGTTGTTCTTTGTGAGACTAAGTAATCATTACGCCTTTAGAGATCTTTGCTAATCACATCTTGTAGTCAAATTCAAGAGTCTTACTGACTTTCGGCGGTTTGTGCTATTAGGAACTTTCTTTAACATTGCGGGATCATTGTAAGCTGTAGAACTGCAAGATTTTCGCTAATCTTCACCACAATGAAATCAATATTGATTTTCTTGTAAGAATGGTGATATACTCTTATGCACTTCATATGTCCACGGTGATATACTGTTGCACAGTTCGTGCAATTAATGAGCAATGTACACAGTACACTCACTGTGCGGAATAATCCGCGTTTTTTTTTTATATGTTCTAACATTGTAACGGAAATATTGCTTTGCAAACTAAAATCTAAAACTTCGTGTCCACAGGGCAAGGGACACACTTCCTGGTAAATTTATAAAACCATGTTTCATTTTCTTGCGTTGATGTTAACCATAAGTGTAAAATGCTATCCAAATTAACACCACTTGCACCGAATTTCGAATCTAAACAAAGGTACATGCAGACACAAGAGTTCTACATAAAAACGCAATAACAAAGAAAACACAGCACACAGTATCATTTTATCAATACGATCCGGAGTTGAGTCGCACTCTAGCGATTAAGGGTTATCAGCCAGAGATTAAAAGATGATCATGCGCTTGCATATTTAGCTTGATTCTCTTCTGCTTCGTGATCTCTGGGCATGCTCTTGTGTACTCCATGCCGTTAAGTTGATGTTGCCAATTAGAAACCTCTCATATTTGGTGTTTCTCTCTTACCATAACGAGCAGCCAATTTCAGCGGCTAGTTGTACACAGATTGGCCTGTTAGAGTATCTCTCAAGCTATCACTATCGCCAGCCAGAGGGCTTCTCTGTGTGGCTACGCAGTTATCTTACGACCGTGCTTGTATTACCAGCTAGTCTCCGGTGCCCAGAGAGACAAGTACATAAGAGCTACTTCAGCCCTACCTCACGGAGACAAATTGCTGATCTAAGGTGGCTTTTTGCCAGTGTTTTCAGCTCACTACGAGGATTAAATGCGAAAGAGTAGATATTGCCTGCTGAGAATCTCACGCTTGTTCTTGGCTTCTCGAATTTGGGCTTTTGTATTTGATTTGAACGAAACTGGAAAGGAATAAGCCCATATATTAAATTGCATGATTTAAATATGTAGATCAAACCCACAAAAGTTGAAGCAGATTGGCCGCAAAAGCAGCGAGACAGACGAAGTATGCACTTATACTTTCGAACATGGCATACATTATCTGTTGGAGGTACCGTAATGCCAGTGGAGGTTATCGGTATTAAACTTCCCAAATTACATGTGATAAAATCAGATGAGGAAAGAACTAACATGAAGTTATCACACAAAAATGCAAGATTACGTTGATGGAGCTTATATTTAAAATACGGCTAGGTTTGAAGCTTTTTCTTTTTTCTTTTTCTTTGTTTGTTTTTGTTTTGTTTTGTTTATGTTTATGTTTTTGTTTTGCTTTGTTTTGTTTTGTTTTTTGTTTGTTTGTTTGTATATTGGTTTCTCTTTTTTTGGAGGGGGGGGGGTAATCTACTGACAAGATACTCCATCTGTTCCTGTTTCAGGATGGTTCACATAATAAT
The DNA here is from genome assembly GCA_964020975.1 of Hermodice carunculata. Lineage (NCBI taxonomy): Eukaryota > Metazoa > Annelida > Polychaeta > Eunicida > Amphinomidae > Hermodice > Hermodice carunculata. The sequence continues at coordinate 5,924 of CAXHWN010001042.1, read as the reverse complement.
TGGCTGATAAATCTACAAACTGCTATGTTTTCATCACTAAACTCGGTATACCCCTTGGCCACGTGATCACTGTTTTCGTACAAAAAAAAAGCAACTCAGTAAATAAATGGTCTGCTTCGATTACTATGGTAACAGACGACAGTGCAACAGAACACGCATATCGTCTATATTTAAGACGATAAAGATCCCAACATCCAGATTGGTTCATGAGTCCATTACAACGATGCCAGTGCACCTTGACTACCCTCGTTATAAACAATATTGTGTGTTCAAATGTATTAGATGTAATAATGTCTGCTTTGGAGTCAAATATATGAAATCAAGATATCACGTTTCTTTCTTAAGAACGGTTATTGATCTCCGTGTAAAGTTGGAAAAATGATTTCTGTTTTGACTTTTATTAGGATTTGCATTTTAAAACTTTGACATGATGGCTAATATGTACATGCTTAGCTAACAAAATACGAGGAAATATTAAAAAACATGACAGAAATATTCTATCTTGGGCTTAATATTACATTAAGCTCACCACTCCCACCATCATAATTAAAAATTGAGTCAACAGCTTTACTTGGCATTGTAACTGTATAGGTGTCATCTACAATTATCATTCAAATTGGTTTACGGTACTGTTGGAACTAGTCAAACACACTTAAGTAGACCACGCTGGACCACCTGACGTTTCTATCAATTTGGAAGGGGGGGGGGGTGAAAGGTTAACTAAATCATATTGCTCCGATTGGTGAAGAAACTTCTCTCATTTAAAGGGATCAAAATGAAAAGACAACATTTCTGCCAGTGCTTCTCCCCACAAATTTGACACTTTATATAATTTAACATGTTGCGAATATTCATTCTCTCTCTCTCTCTCTCTCTCTCTCTCTCTCTCTCTCTCTCTCTCTCTCTCTCTCTCTCTCTCTCTCTCTCTCTCTCTCTCTCTCTCTCTCTCTCTCTCTCTCTCTCTCTCTCTCTCTCTCTCTCTCTCTCTCTCTCTCTCTCTCTCTCTCTCTCTCTCTCTCTCTCTCTCTCTCTCTCTCTCTCTCCCCACATTGCTAGTGAGGTGTTGGAGTTCCATATCGATGTGCCTTTCGAGACCAGTCATGCCATGGATAGAGCTGGCCTGTGCTGGGAATTGTGTTTTTCTTCACGAGTACCTGTCAGTGGGGCATTTTAATAGCGGGCGGAGGGGGGTAGAGGAGTTTTTGCTTACTTTGTGTCGCAGAAAAGAAGACTTTTGTTTTCCGTGCTTGCGACCAGCCATTGTTACTAAATATTCATATTTCCCGTATCTTGTACAAGGGCAAAACGATTGCTGATTTGCGTACCTTTATCCCTTTACTCCCTTTTTACGTCATTCAAAGTAATGACGTATCAAAGCCAGCACATTGTGCAATCCAACTTCTAACAATACCAAAGAAATATATAAAAGTCCATAGTCGAGAAAGCTGGCATCTTGTACACCATAATGATACACGTTTTAGACAAATTAAATGTAGCCCCATTCCAAAGGTACTACTTTGTTGTTTCGGGTACCCGGCATTTTGTAGTATATACGTATTTTGTATCAGGGTACCCGACCAGGCTGTACTCATAAGGAAACCACAAATTTAATGTATGTCACAGCCTTTGTTGAAAGCGTATTCAGTTGCTTACTTTCTGTCAAATTGCCATTTTTTTCCCAAATATAAATGAGTACGATGACATCTGTTTGGCCTGTAATTTCTTACTCACCGAAAATCAGCAGTTGCACTATTTGAAAAACCACAAGACTATGAATTGGTAAATTGTGCAGGCGTAAATCAGAAAGAGCTAGGTATCCCATTCACGATTATCTGCTAGGCATTTCATATAACTGGACAAAAGTAAGGCGAAAAAGTGCTAAAGCTCCGATCATATAATCACCACAATCGGCCTGGGGCATGTGAAAGGATCCAGGCATGCAAAAAGAAAATAGAACGATACAATTATATCTTTGATTGGCACCTCAGCGGGTTGTATAAGGTAGGACATACCAAGTAGAGTATTGTCACGCATCTAATAGTCACATGGGCGAGAGAATCTGAGATGTTTATTCGGCCAAGATTTGTTTGAGTTGTACGATTATGTCGTATGATTCGTTGCATTTCTGGCGTTGTTTTCCATATTGTCACTACAAAGTTGTGGTATTTATTGGATTGTCTAACACATGCACGTGCCCTATTAACTTGATGGTTTGCCAGAACTAGACTCAGGTTTTCATCTTGCGCCGACTTGATCAACACATACGAGGTAACTGGCTTCATCATCACTGTTTGAGATCCAATCGGAAATTAGTTTCATTTTCGTGTCGGATTATGACAGACTCTCCGTTTGAAGCTCAGATTGGATGGAATTGGATAAGATCCCCAATGGTTTAAAATAACCAAGGATAACGTTGAGTATCTTAGAGAGAAATACAGACGTTATAAGAGAGAGGCAAAACCCCCACATTTTTGTACTTGCTGTCCAGACATCAGGCCTGTCCACCAATGCGATCTGTATATCCACATTACATCTTCCATAATATGCAACCCAGCAATTTTTACACATTTGTTCACATCGTTGTTTCATCTACAGATTCAATCGATTTCTTGGTCCCTCGCTTACAAAGCTGACATAGACCATGACTGTTATACCCCCACGGGTTGTTGTCCTTCTCTTCACTCCACCTACCCATCCCCTTGTCCACCAACTCATTCGTGGATCCATTGATCCGACTATCCATCCATCCGTCTGTCCGTTCGTCCATACGCTCATCAATCTTTCTATTTAAGAGCATAAGTTTTATACAGCAACCGTCATCCACATTTAAGTCGGATTTATTTGCTGTCGATTTCATTTCTGTCTTCACTTTCATAGAAACTTACTCCGTCACTCGCGACTCGAACACAAAAATGCCTTTAAAGCTAATCAAAGTGCAAAGATAATTTAATAAACTTTTTTTTGCCTTGGATTCAAGTCAAAACAAGACCACCAGTGACTGCATGGGGAAGCTTCCTTATTAAAACACTACCAATATGAACACTATTTTGTCAATCTATCTTAAATTGATATTGTTACGATCAAAATCCGGGGAACTATGGCATTTGGATGCCACGTTCAGTCTTTGTATGTTGAAATCCAAAGCCTCTTATGCACATACCCTAGCTATGGCCTTGACCGTCATAGCTTTGATAGGCCAGAAAAACAGTGTGTTAGGCCCTCTAGAGCATTTGTTGGATAGAGATAATGCTTATTGTGAGCCTTGTCTTCAGCATCTGGGTGACTTCATTGTATCAGCACTGGACTTTGCCGATATCAAGCATGTAAAGATGAGTGCTGTTTTCGCGATTTTACATTCGGAGCACTGGACTTACCTTGCCACGCCTCACGATGGACTACTATGGGCATGAGCAGTGATGCAATGAGCCCCTGAAAACACAGTGGCCAAAGTAGGTCAGGGGAACAGCTACTGTCACCCTGAGCCCCTTTACCCAGGAACTGCTTAGTCACGTGCTTATAGATGCACTATTAGTGCCTGCATGATTATAAAAAATCATCAGATATAGGAATAGTTGTCTACTTGAGTGACGCACACAATTTGATAATTTACTGGAATTTTAGATTTTAATTTTCACATCTCTCCATAAGTTGTTATTCCCCCCGACCATTGATCTCATACTGTACTGCTCATGGCTACAGGCACTGCGTCATGGTAAAAAGAACTAGGAGAGCTTTGGAAACAAGGAACCATATTTTAAATTGTGAACATCAGTCTACGTGGACTGTATTTCGCTTGTACGTATGGCATCTCACCTTGGCCGTGAAATTCGATGTCATATCGTGTCACCTGCAGCAGGTTTCTTCCGATATAATCATTTACAAAAAAAGAATGAATCACTTGTAAATTACGTCTGTACATAGCACTGTGTTTAAACTGAATGTAGTGTTCTGTCACCAGAGTCTACCATGTAAATTTCGGTAGACACATTTATTTCAAAATTGGCACAGAGAAGGGCACAAGGAGACTGTACAGTGGTGCAGGTTAGATGATTGAGCACCTTTTCCCCCTCCAATATGGCAGATTGGTGGCCATTTTTTTTATTCCTCATGGAGTCTACTCAGATGGACAGTTTCGCATTCTATTCTCCAATGAACGACCTCCTTCTTGTCTAAATTTGTAGAGTTGCGGCACATAATGTAGCTGCGCCCAATATCATACAGGTATCTTGAACCTTTGAGGCATGATGATAGACATATACATGTGGGGCAGGTCCACTGAAATCTAATTAAGCTCGAAAAACATGAATGAAAAGAATTTAATAAGTACTCTTTAATGCAAAGACATCTGTTTGACTGGTTTGAAACTCACTTTGGTATTGCCGTTGCATGTTACTTCACAAAATATTAAATATAGCATTTCTTTTTCCTCGGAATGAAACAAATGCAAGATGTTTCGCAGACAAGCCCTATGGAATCAAAATACTTTCTCCCATATGTTAAAGCGCTACCAACATGTGTAGAGTTTGTGCTAATTATCAAGTTTTGGTAGGTCCAGAAAGAAAGAAAGAAAGAAAGAAAGAAAGAAAGAAGAAAGAAAGAAGAAAGAAAGAAAGAAAGAAAGAAAGAAAGAAAGAAAGAAAGAAAGAAAGAAAGAAAGAAAGAAAGAAAGAAAGAAAAGCAAAATGTCTTGGTTGGCACCTGGACATAATAAGAATCCATGCATATGTCTGCAGGTGCACCCATCCATTGAAAACTGAGGTTGTTCAGTGAAAAATATTGGTAACTGACCAATGCATCAAACGACTTGAAGGTGCATAGGTAGGTGGGAAATTCGGTTAAACATTTCGGACAGTATATGTGACCTTTGAGGTATTGGTACGATTCCGTTGCCTGTGATTGCATAGGGTATTGGTCCGCTCGGACACGGGAAGAAGTGCAAATTGGCGCTGCATCCGACACCGGAAATGAGAGGAGCGTGAAGCAAAGAATGTGGCCAGACAAATGTCGTCTGCTTCAGGATGCGTGCACCGAGGTCATTTTACGAGGATGTACTGACTTGGTTTCAAATATTTGGGATTGTCTCACAGAAATCAGCGGTCCTACTTTGAGCGCACACAGGGTGCCAAAACGTGTGTTGTTTCTACTTCCACGGACAAACGTTGGGGTCTTCTGATGGAATATGTGGATAAAATCCTCGGCATCCTCTATGGCGGCTTACACGGAAATAAGTATTGACGAGTTGACACAGAAGTCATGTAATCACGAAAAAGCCTGGCTGGTCAGAAAGCCAGGTCTATTCTTGGTCTATCTTGATTAAATTGAATTTGTTGCTGACCTTATCTAGTTTTTTTTTTCAAGGTTCTGCTTAATAACTTCAGATTAAAGATAGACAACGTAGCATTGATATCAAAATTTTAATTTTGATTTTTTTTGTCGGCACTTTCGTATTAAATGGATAACACTGCAAGATTTGAGAGTCTCTTGAAAGAACGTTTAATTTGTGCAGACAGCTTGCTTACTTGTGACTGGCAATTTTTTTTCGGAATTGCCTGCTTGACACCCTGTATTACGTTTCTGAATTTGTACCGCAATGCCCTTCCTTTACATTTTTGACTTGTTCTTTGGTGAGCAAAACTTGGCATAAGTTCCCGATTTAAGGTTTTAAATTGTTTAACATTCGGAACTTTTTCAGTTTTGAAGAACATGTTATAATGTTCGTACAGGATTGGTCTGAAATATAGTCGTTTTCGTATCTAAATTTCGTAATAGAGTTTTATTTTCTAAGATGTTCAGTCTGTAGAAAGCTGAAGGTGCCTATGATACACCTCAGGTAGCCATCGCATTTGGAATATAATTTTGATCAAATGTGACAAGACATGAACCCTCCTGTGGCAAGTCTCATGTACCCAATGCAGCAACCAAGC